>CM052196.1:16477780-16767821 GCA_028455805.1 Lasioglossum figueresi
ACTGAACTTGGAGAACATATTCAAATAAAAATTGTTTATAATATAATACAGGTGTTGCGAATCAATCATTATAAACTTTTTATTCTGATCAAGGCCAGAAATGATGTTGTCCGGACTGAGAGTCACTGAGAGTCGATGTAGGTTCTTGTCCGGACTGCGAGTTGATTTGCAGCCAATAGTGGCACGGCCAAAGCCCGGGCGTGAACACTCTCATTTACTCTCTGATAAAAGTTAACAGTATCTCGTCGTGGGCTGTGTTTTGAACAAAATTTCACAATAAAATTATGATTAACCGTTCGTCGAACAACTAGAAAATCCACTGCTCGAAGGAGAACGGAATCGGAACAGGCATTGATCGCCATCTGTTGCAACCCAGCTAAAACCGTGCACAACCTGTATCTACATTGACCGCAGCCGTTTGTCAATTCAAATGAAATGGTTTGAACAATTTCTATTATGCGAATGCGACGAGTGGCATTATGCAAATGGCTGAAGCACGCGATCGGCTAAGAATAACATCGTCCGCGCACTCCAGGCGCCGATCGCAAACCAATTAGTCAATCGTGATTCATCGGGTCGGCTAATTTTTACAGCTCGATTCGGGCTCCAACGCGATTTGAAAGAGGGGCAAATTGGTGCGTGGGTTCATCATCCGACGCGGAGAAATTGCAACCGGCTCGCCACCTCGCCTATATTAAATCTTTTCCGCATAAACTATACGAAGATTTGTAGTCCGCTGATTAACAAGCCTCGTTAGTCTCGTGAGTTTGTGCAGGATTGGGTGAATTGAATTCACTGAATTCCCCATAAATGACCCCGTATATCGAGTCGCGAATCGGTGCGTAATAATGATTAGAACTAGACAATTTGCATTCTAACTAGTCTTCATGATTTTATGCTCTCTGGCCCTGGGAAATTGGACACGATTGTTGGAATTGGAACCACGATTCTCGAAATTGCACCAAATTTAGTCTGCGCTTTCCCGCATTATTATGATTGGATTGTGCAATTCAACCCTTACCAGTCGAGGGGTGATTCTGAGACGCCACTAAAAATTGCTGTACCATCATTCATAATATTGTTTAAATTATTAAATATATTGCTATCTAATCGATTACTACACGTTTTAGTATCGTATGAGGTGTTACATCAGTTTCATATCCATAAAATGAAGAAAATCATATACAATGAAATCATTCTAGATCGGAAGAAATGTTTAATTTTCAAATACCGATTATACTTAACCCCTTGTCGTTACAGCGATTAAAACGTCTTTATCCCGAATCAAATTTGATTTCATTTAGAAAGTGTCAGATTATTATTTGGCCAGGATCTAAATAAGTCACACGTCCACTTGAACACACTGAATGAGTATATATATATTTAATTATGTCTATATAATGGTAACATTGGCGCGAACACGTATTTGCATAGAGCGACGCAGCACGGTCGCCACCGTATGCCCTACGAGGGCAGCACACATACGCGACTCACATCGCTACATTCCAACAGAAAGAAAGGCGTAACATTCATATTTGCTAGGCTTTGATCGAGATCTTCATGATGAGTGTGGCTCGTTACAATATGGCAAGGGGTTAAAGAATGGAGATACATGGTAATTAAAATGATTTCAAAGAGAGAAATCAGAGAATCTGCGCGCAGAACGGTTAACGGCAACCGTGTGGGTGGGTGGAGCGGGTCAATCGGTGGGTCTAGCGAATTCTCGCGAGCAGAAGCTGGAATTCATAAGCGTGCTATCACAAGCTGCGTCCCGACGAGAGCACAATCCAAATTTAGCCGGTTGCTTACGCGTCGTCTGCGCACTCGTTAGGTCGCTCTCACGACTTTTCTACAATTTTCCCCTAAAACGACGATAGCCTCAATCACCTGCACAACCCTCTGTAGATCCTCCGAGATTCGATAAAATTCAACATGAAGCGACCCTGAAGCGTAATGGCTGTCGATGCTAGATACTGTTAATCCTCTTTGAAATGTCCAGCGCGAAGCTACGTCGCTTCTGTGACACATTCCAGACTTTCAAAGCCAATTGACTAGTTTCAGGAAACTAGTCTGTTATCAGGGTAAGGGGGACCCTTGTAACATCCTGCGACAAGGCATCGGTGAAAAGGCGTCGGGAAAGTTTCGTTCGATAAGCTGGCTCGGGAAAGGCTGCTTCCTCGACGGCCGATGCAGTTTTACTTGGTTGAGTCATCGCATCGCGCCGTTGCAAAAGCCCCAACGGAAACGTACGAATTAATTGGACCGTTAAGGATTTTTATGCTATAACGATGACGAAAACGGAGGCCGCGCTCGTTCCCGGAATCGGCGCATAATCGTCTGGAAAGCTATCCACGGCCAAAACTCGCTCCTTCATTCTAAAGAATGCACTTTTCGTAATAATCGGATCGCTCAAGAGATACGTACAACGAACAACTTTCTTAGGCCATCCAAATAATTGAATCATTCAAATGTTACACCAACTCTGTTAATATTCACCGGATATAATAACGACCGTGACTCACACCGTCGACGATACGTTATCGAACAACGAATCGCCTAAGAAAAACGAGGGCAGTGATTCCGATCGTTCGGAAAATAATTTCGTGTAACGGTGGCATTGTTGTTTCTATTTGTTACTACCGGACTGCGGATTTTTATGGAAAATGAAAATTGTCTGCATCGATTGCAAGGGACGAAAACTAAATTTAATGTTATTTCTTCCCTTAATAATTTTAATAGAGAAAACATCCTATATCGATACCTTCAATTTGAAAAATTTTCCAACAACCTATTTGTACAATCTCCCATGAAACTCGTTACGTCACTCCGCGACCGAGTTTGTTCAATTTCACACGTCGCTTGGAAACGACGCTTCGTAACAGAAAAAGCAGTGATCGAAATAAACGATTACTTTTTCTAATCAAAGAATCTCTATGGAAAAGAGATATTCAGCATTTTAATTAAACTATAACAATTGGACTGCGGATTCTGATGCGAGATAAAAATGATTTGCTTCGAAGCAGAGATCAAATGGAAGCCTCATTCTTGCCATAGCTGGAGTCCACAATGGCCACACCGTTTCGAAATTATTAATCGACGCATTATAATTGATCCATAAAGGTACCCTGCCGTAACGGACAGTGTTACGCGTTTCCTCGGCCGGTGAAAGTAAAAGTGACGGTTCGCCCGCAGCCGGAAAACCGTCGCGTCGCGTCGCTTCGGTTTCGAGTCTTATCGACCCGCAGTGTTCAGTTTTGCTATCCGATAAGGATCATGGGACCCCATGGAACTCCATCGAACGATCTTTCCCGTGAAACCGAGGAAACCAACTCGACTAGGCCGAGTTTCTCTCGGCATCGATCGCCCGCACGATTTTTATCGACGAGCTCTCCTGTTCGGTGTTCCTAGTGTTCCGACCGCCTAACCGCGAACTATGCGACGACAATAATTGCATCCGCTCTCTCGAGCTGGCACCGGAAATTTAGAATTCGCTTTCCGGCGTGAAACGGTTCTCTCGGACGTTTTTCCGAGCTGGATTATTCGCGGCACGTTTATCGTCGTTTTGCACTCGCGAATTAAGCGGTTCGCGTTCGCGCGTGTTCTTCGCTTTAAATTAATCCGCATCTGTGGTGGACGCGGCCAACAGTCGCTTCAGCAGTTTCAACTGGGTTACGGGATTATTGCGAAACCGCGGTTCTGCCGCGATTCTTTGTCTCGTTCGCAATAATCGCTCGGTTATGGGGTCGGTGACCGGTTTTCGGCACCGAGGCAGGCGAACGAGCTGTTTGATCGATTTATTGGCTGCTGGCAGCAGTTGTTTCATTGTTAATGCAGTTATTCTTCTGTTTCGACGCGTTTGCGTTAAGATTGACTCGCACAATTTTTATTATCTTTTTATTTTTTATAACGACATTCATCTATTTAACATTCAGTTACTCGCATTCTACTTTCTACGTACATTTTTATCGAATAATTTGTTTATACTCGAAACACTAAATTTAAAGCTTGAAGTTCAAAATCGAGACGCGAATTCGACAAGCTTATTGCCAGCTTGTTGCACGCTCCGTTCTTTTTTTTGCCACAATGTAAAACGATGCACCCTATGTTTTCGCGTCGATTCCCCGGAACAATTCACCCCTTCTTCGCAACAATTCAACCCCTTGTTTAATCATATTTACTCGCGTCCCCGCCGGAGCGTTTCCGTTCGATTAAACGCGAATCCTTTTCTAGTTTTCGGAGCGAAACCGACACTCGAACTCCATCGAGAGGTTGTCTCACGTAATAAATCATCTCCGAACCCCTGTCCCCGTGAATCGGTGAATGAAACCGCGTCCGGAGCTCATTAAAAAGAAATTCTTTTTCGGTTCGGACACACACGCATCGATCGATTAAGCGCCGATCGAACGTCAGAGGAACGGGGAACTCGATCGACTGACGTCAAACTGTCTCAAGACCACCGAGAAGTCTACCGAGCGGGCATGAAAAATGAAAAACACGCTGACACACTTTCACTCTTGAGCGCCGTACAACCTGTTACACGTTCGCAAGACCACTGGACGCTATTGAAAATCCCTCTAATTATGCGCGAACACATCAACCTGATCGGCGACAGACTGGCTGACTGACTCAGACGTCTCACCTAGATCTGTCCGCTGCATCACCTTGCAATCCTTCTTGCAGCAGCAGCAGCAATTATTCTTTTCGCTGGATTCCTGTTTCTGTCATTGCGTTGTTCCACGTTGTTTTGTTGCAAGATTTTACAACAAGCTTTAGCCGCAGTTCATTCCGGAACGAAAATACAACGGAGGGCAGCTGAGAGTTTTTATTGAAAATCGAAAAAATACTGCGAACGACGCGCGATCTCCGAAGAACCGTGGAAAACGCAGCGGGGTGACAGTAACGTTTCGTTCGTCTAAGTTATATGGGTATTACTTTTATTATCTGCTCGGACCAAACACCATAAACTCCGGAAACTGTCGCATAGTGTTCCCCATCGGAGCGTGGAATTGTGGCGACGACATATTAGTAGCTTCTCATTGTGCAGCCGAAGAAAAGACTCCGAGGGGTGGAGATGCGTCGGAATCAGCCCGCTAAGGGTTGCCACAATACGGGCAGGTGAAAAATAGGGTATCTCATCGATTTAGGGCAAGTCGGAATCGGTATCTGAAAATTATATACAGACCAGGAAATTCGGCGATGTTTGCCGTTCGCGTTAAGTGGACAATGCAAATTATCCACGTTGACTTCCACTCATTCTTTTGCATCGTGTGCATCAATCTTCGTGCTTCAGCATCAAATTATACATACGGTCATGGTGGAACAATTAATATTCAAACAGACGTCTTTAAGACATCTTATTTCAGGCGTTCAAAAAGACGCGTTTGAAACGTGGTACACCATTTTTTTATGGACTTTCGGTGGACACTTATCCGGTGGCTCGAATTTAGCCCGCGGAATAAGTTGAAAAGAATATCGATTTGCACAAGGAGTACACGACCAGAGGGTAAAATAAAGTCGTAAAGTGTGTCGGCCAGGTCAGAAGCGTTTCCAGCATCTTTTCATCTCTCAGTCTCAGGTTCGTGATTACAGGGAAGCTGACGGGTTCGAGTTAGATCCCTGGGACTAGGAAACATAACGTACAGCAGGAAGCATCGAGGGCGAATTTTATTTCCAGATGGAAAACCTTGGTTTGCGCGCCGCAGGAATCGTGGCAGCTCCCGTTCGGATATTTTTGGCGCGCTCTTTTCCTTTTTTCTTCTCCCTCCCCCAGTTCGTCTGAACGACTCTGGCACTCGATTCTCTCGATTTTTCACGCAGACGGCGACGCCTCTAACGCATCTCTCTCTCTCTCTCTTTCTCTTTCTCTTTCTCTCTTTCTTTCTGGTTGGGTTTTTGCAACGTGCGGTGATTATAAAACGCTGCGAGCCTACGAGCCTTCGAATCGCACTCGAGCGTTCTTTTGTTCGCGAATACGCTCCGGGAACGATATCGAATCGCAGAGACGACACCCGAGAGCTCTCCATCGCATTGCACCATTGTCGATACAATGCAACCTCGATATGGATCGGTGCATTGTCCAATTATCTATGTCGTGCTTGATCGCACGGCCAATCGATGACAGTCCCATTACTGGCTCGTTAAATAACCGACTGAAATATCAGAACAAGGATGAACCGGCGCGACGCGAAGCGTTTACGCTCGCCGTGATAACGACGTCGACCAGAATAGTGCTACTGTTTTTAGAATTTTACTTTTCCCCGACCGAGACGCCCGCCTCTGTCTCCCTGGATGCGCTGGATGCACTCGGATGTCTTCCAAAGATGCATCGATCGATTCTTTTATTCGAGTATCTCTCGGAAATTCTAGAATTTTTACTTTTATTCAGTTGAACCATTCACATTCAGATCGTTATAAAATTATTTGCACCGGGTACGAATTTAGTAATTCTGAAATGAAATAAATTATTTCGAATTTATTTTGAATTTTCAAGCGACCAGCATTTTAACTCTTTGCACTCGGAGCAATTTTAATTAATAAATTTATACATTTCATCCTAACTAGAATATTTCCATTCCCTATGATTTTTGAAATTTCGTAATTGTTCTGATGTCTAAATGTTTAGTAACCGACGTATTTCACCGTTTGAGTCCCAAGCAGCGCGATCGCGCTCTTCAGATTTTCTGTCGAAAAATCCCAGTACATTTCGAGCGCTGTGGACAACTGACGGTGCAGTCACCGACTGTCGAAGTAGCGCGCTCAGATCTACTGACGCACGTAAATCGCACAGCTCCTTTTTTAAATGTAAATAATACATTTTACAATAGGCACAATACTACAATACAAAATAAAACATATTATATTTCAATGCTATCGCGCTGATTGGGATTTATCGACATTAAATAAAAGAAGCGCCATCGCGCCGCTTGGGTTCTTTCGTACTCATTTAGAGAAAGCGCGGTCGCGCTGATCGGGATTTTTCGACAGGGTTTCTTCGATACCCCTGGGGACTCAAACGGTTAATAATGTAAACGATATTTTGAATAATGCTACAGCAATTTTTAGTGGCGCCTCAGTTAAATCGTCCACGAGTGAGAATATCGCGACCGTTGTTTTCGAATTGATTACTAATTTGGAAACCGCCCCTACAAAAGGGTTGCCCACGAACACGAGAAGGATGCTTCAGGGGTTGCCGAAAGGGGGAGAGAAAGAGAAACCCGGGATCGATGGTGGGGGCAACGAGGCGGTGGGCACGATGCACTCTCTCGCGTCTGTTTAGTCGTTCGCCGTGCGCGCGCCACGCTGTGTCGACGATGTCAATTCCACGGTGCCAGTTGCGAGCAGACCTTCTCATCTCGGTGTGGCTAACAAACGATCCCGAGGATCATAGTGATCGTTGACAGCGCTCTTCTACAGGGGGGGTTGGGGGGATTACACGTGTGTCGGAGTTCGTTCGAATTTACCAAAAGTCGCGCGAAAGTTTTAACAAAGTTGTCCCTAACACGATTTAGCTGGAGCGTAGAATTCCCAAAGTGAAGAACACGTTCGAAATCGGAAAAAGTTTGTATCGGTTTGACGAAGAGAAACGAGAAGTGTGAGAAAGTTCACAAGTTATCGTGGAGTTGTTTAACAAAGTGAAGAGTCGGCAAAGTCCGCAACAATTTTCCCGGAGTGTAGATTCGCGAGGCAAGCCGACTCGTTTGTCGCGGATTGTCGCGGTCGGCTGGTATCCAGGTTGCGAGTACTCGAATCAGGTCGCGCATAAAAAGACCGTTTGCTCGTATCGAGAGCTGCAGGCCGATACTCGAGCACGGCTCATTAACGGCTCGCCGAAGACGAAAGCCGGCCGATAACGTTATCTTCCTATAGGAATTGCGGGCTCCATCTTGCGACGGCCATTGTCGCGGGACGGTTCTTGTCAACAGGTGATTCGTCGGAACCATCGAAAGCGATCGAATCTAAGGATCGAGATTGAAACGGTGGCGAATCGATAGCTGCGAACAGAGTTTCGGTAAACGGTTTGACTGGAACAGTGTTTTCCGTTGGTCGGGAGGTTTCATCGGCTGATAAGGTCACGCCGTCGCATGTGCCAGGAGACAACAGTTGATAACGGAGCTCTAAACAGAGAGTGGAAAGGGGCTTGTTCGTCTGGCGCCTTGTTCTCCTCGCTAAAGTGACACGTCGCCTTGGCCAATAAAGCGACAGACGGTCTAAACTGAACGGATCGGCAGCTGCACTATTTCGCTCGGTGTCCCGGTGTGCTTCGTTCGTTGGCCCCTTCCTCGCCGGGTTAATTTCGGACCAAGTAGGCGGTCTCCTCTACTCTGCGCGGGAGAAAACGATCCGCCGACAACAACATAAAAAAAGGGTAGAATAGAAAGAGATATATTGTGGTTGGTTTGTGTACAAGTGAAAAAGAATCGAGCGAAATGACTCGTCGGAACTAACTCCCGGAGAAAGAGAGTTCCGGAGGATTCGGTCAGGATGATGATGGCACCGCAGGTTGTGGGTGTCCTGCTGAAGAAACCTGGTCAGCAGAGCCACCCACGATTCCCGCCGTTGGACCCGCAGGAGACCAAAATCAGGGGTGAGTTCCGCTTTCGCTGGAGGGTGTGTTTCTGTAGAAATAACTTTTAACTCTTCAGCAGTCAACTTTGTTCGGCAAAGTATAATAATCAAAACGGAAATGATTTTATCACTGAAGCGGACAGTATTCCAAGTTGTACTTTGGACGACGTATTCCAAACAACTGATAAACAAAAGTAAACACAGCAACAAACTGTGCAGTCTACTGAATGAAACGGCCATTAAACGCACTTTGAATGAAGCAGGCGAACCGAATGTTCACGAGCTAACGGAAAAGATACCTAATCCAGTCGATAATGCACCGATAAGTGCAAAAATCGCCAATAATCCCCAGAGCACAGTAGCAGCTTCAACTTTTTAAGACAGCAAACCATCGCGTCTATCCGTTTGCCCATTCACTCGACAAATATTAGCGTAACTCCTAACCAGAAAACCAACGACCGAGTCACGACCTAGGCCACGTTCTAATCTCCCTGTTATCGTAACGACGTACACGGGCACGGATCACGGTAATTTTGACCACTTTCGTTTATAGCGAAACAGTTTCGATCGATAACTAACGCGATCAACGAGAGTAACTCTCTTTTCCTCTGTTTCTCTCGCTCTTTCTCCTCTCGATCAGAGTCTCTATCGAGCAAATCGATGTATCCTAGCAAAGTACGGTAGATTAGAAGTTTCAGGGAACAAGCGAGCGTTCGCTCTCGTTACAAACGGCGCAGCGACTCGAGTTACTAGCTGATAAGACCGGGTGTTGTAACAACACGGCCCAATGAATCATAACATCGATAATATTACAAGGATCGCGGCCGAGGAGGCCGGTGAATGGCGAGTTGACGTTTTCGCATGCGTCGTGGGACGTCCTCGCTTTCCCGTCACCAAACAAGCTGTTTTTCTTTCGGGCTGGAATACTTCAATTCCGATCCTGTACCTTACAATTGATAGACAGTTTTTATTCCGAGTGACCAGAACGCGACTAAAAAGTTCATGCACGTCCGAAGCCGTGCTCCTAATCGGAAAGGACCGATTTCTACATCGGACAGAAGAGTACGGCAAGAAAAATGTCAGCGCGAAATTCTTGCGGTGGCGTTTTTCCATTCTCTAGTCGACGGAAACTCGCAACCTCGGGTCCGATTGACAATTCGTGCACCGTAACCCGGTATCTGGGCTACCGTGGTGTAACGGGATACTTTTACGCGGTTACCCGCACCGGGGAACATGAAAACTGGCTGGTTGGCTGGCCTAAGTGCGACCGATATCGACGCGGTTGTTTTTGTTGTTGTTCCTTTTGCCAGCACCCACCGGTGGATCGTGATCGTAGACCCTGACACCGTCTCCGCGATCGTAATGTCAGGGTTGACGACACCTGGGCTAATTTCGCGCGAATCAGGACCAGACCCGCGTCGCCATAATCGGCGACGACTTTGAGTTTTATGCTTGTCCTTCGCGTTCCCCGAGCAATCCGTGGCCTACGGAATTCTGGAAACCTGATATTCCACGCGTGAGACACGAATTTCATCATTGACATTCCAAGTGACATGATCGGAATGATTTTTAGCCAAGGTTTCGTGCTTTTGGCTGCCGAGAATTGTTTAAATGCAATGAATTTATGTGTTTCCTCCCACCTTCTGCAGGCCGATGTACATAGTCGAAGAAGTGGAGTAAGTGGTAGATGTTCTTTTTCTACTGATTACTCTGAAAATTAGTGAACTATATACCCCATCCACCGTGTCCTCTTAGCGATAATCATTATAGTCCGCTAACGAGAAATGGGGCGTTACTGTTTCGAGTTCGCGCGAAACAACTGCGCGCGAATCATATATTTCGATCGTGTCGGAGTCGATTTGTTTGCGCATCGATAACAGACGATACCATTCTACTTCTTTATCTAATCTAGAACACACGATTTCGAGTATTTGTTACGCGGCTTTGTGGACACTCTGACGCTACAATTAAATATAATCGTCGTCGATGTGAGAAGACTCGAAAAGCTAATTCATTCATACAAGAAAATTTGTCGTTATTTCTCGCAAATGTTTTATCAAATCAAGAGCTGATAGTCTTGGAAAATGTAATTCAGATTTTCGGATATTTAGAGCACAGTGCTCATTGTTCTACGAAGTAGATAAGCAATTGGAGCGTAAAATTGCTGTCTCAAGTTAAACATCTGATATCCTATTTTATTTCATTCTTTCGTCTGGAAATCTAATCCTTGAGGCTTTTATTTCATTATTGAGCTTGCACATTTTCAACGTATGAACGATATGAAACTTCTATTCGGTTCTTTTCTCTCTCCCTCTCTCTCCCTCTCTCTGTAACTCCTCGAGCAGTGCATAGAAATTTGCATAGGGGAGAATTAGAGCTGCGGCCCGGATATGTCGAAGTTGACGGATCCCAGCCCGATGTTTAGGTCAGAATGTTTGTTATGCGGATGGTTAATTGTAGCCCGACAAGTGGAGTACCTAAATTCCACCGTTTACGGCAGGTCAAGAAACAGTAAAAGGAAAGCAGGTGAGTCTATTAACGCGTGTACACACCTGTACTGGTTCTGACGCGGCCGACAACGTTGAATCTCTACCTGCCATTCCTCCCTGAGCCCGCAATTATCCGCGACCCTTTCTCTTCTAACGGAATCCCCGTTGAACCTGCCGCGTTTTCCGACGTTCCCACTTTTCCACTACAGATTCGAGGCAAATTAATCCCGACCGTGGGAGGATCCTCTTTTCCCTTTTCATTTGCCGACGAGATCCAATGAGGATCACTCGAGTATTTCTCATTTTTCGTATCGACAATTTTTTCAAAGAACCGAAATTAGCACTTCATCTATCGGAAATTAGCCTTTTAATGATCGTGCTACGTCCGAAAGAAGGTTAACAATCTCCTGTGAAGTAATAATCTGAAAAGAAGTTTCTAGATTAAATTACACGCGAGAACCTGTTTGTTAAAACGAATGTACCTGCTGTCGCTGTTGAACAAGTATTACAATATTTTTACTCCGTCGAACAGAAGCAAAGATAAAATTATTTTTCGCAGTTCCTGTTTTAAAAAAAACGAAATTCCAGCATCGAACAATAAAATCTGCAATTCTGCACTGTGATCTGCTCGACTCTCACGCTTCGCGTGTCCAAAAATCGCTGCCTAATCGTGCAGAAACAGTTAATCGAAGGGAAACTTGGTCCTGGAACGTTTCCGTTAATTTCCCCGAGATTTCCGTCCGATTTCCGTGATTTCTCCCATCGACTTAAAGCAACTAAAAAAATGTTCGCCAGAGAATAGTCGCCCCTTGAAATTCATCCCCTAAAGTCTGTATATCTCGTCTCCCGTGGGGTTCGCCAGAATTTTTCGCGAAACGCGAGTGTCGCAGCTCTCGAGGACATGGTTTTTGTGAAAAGGGGGCCAAATAGCCAATGGGACCCCATCGAAGGGGGCACGCACGAGTGTCCGCAAATGGTGACACACGTTTCACACTTCGGTGTCCGCGTGTACGGCACAGGAACAGGATCTTCGAGGTGTCGGGGCTGCTAACTCGATTTTTTAAGCGTTGCAACCTTGCCGAGAGAGGATTCCCCATAGAATCCCCCATGTCTGGCTCTGCTGCGCTACGGAGGAATCGATTTGCGAGCCGAATGCCAGTAAGACAAAGTTGCGAGGATCCTTTGTGTCGCTGTTTCTTTATTTTTTAGTTGCTTTTAGCACGGTACTAACTTTTCAGTCAATGTTTGCAACCTTTGCACTTTCCTCCTTCAACAAAATGGTAATTGAAGAATGCCGGCTTACAGCTTGATTTTATTGTTTTATTTTGATTCGACGTAGCTGTTGTACAATAATATTACAATACAAAATTCAATATATACACGTATGTACTATTTGAATAAATGTTGGAAAAAAGAGATTGAGAAATTGTGGGATGATTATGGACAGCTCTGGAAATCAAATTGGAGAACAATTACCCCGATAATTACCCGAAAATACAGGATATTTTGGTCAGATTTGTTTCACATGTTCTCTACATTAGAAAAAATTAGTAGGTAGCATCTTCATCTCATAATATAGGTCCTTTAATAATAACAAATCGTCTGCACCCAAATTTGAATAAATGCAGCTATTTTCATAAAGCTGTGAATAATGCAAATTAAAATGGGATTGTTTATCGAGAAATGAGAAGGCGCTGGAAACGAGTCTACCCCCTTACAGGATTACTTCCCGTAGATCGTAGCCACCGCAAGAGGGCAAACTTCTCAGGAGGATTCCCTTCTGCGAGACCGTGAAAGGATTCGCGGACAGTCGAAGAAACTCGACGAATAGGGTTGAAACATTATCTCCGTGTATACATCTTAATCCCCGGTCGCAGCGGGTTTTCGTCAATAGCACTTGTGAACCGTACTTAATTCGACGCTCTGACCTAAATCCCAATGGCGCGCACGCAACGGGAATCAACGATGTAGCGATGTCAGCCCAAGGACACCAATTTCCGTCAATCTTACGAAGACACCAAGCCAATAAACATTCCCAGCGTGCCATATTACAGTTTGCCTTTGACAGAAATTGTCCTCAATTTTGATTATTCAATCGGTCCGGAGGCGGATCGTTTCGCAATTTATTCGCTAATGAGAGCTTCGGTTTGTTGGTTCTGGCTTTTGTTAGTTTTTCTGCAGTCTGCGATGGATAAGTGCCAGCATACCGATCGATACTGCTATTTATACAAGAAAGGATGCCTGAAGATACTGCGTTGCAATAGGAGATTGATTGAACGTCGTGGAGAAAACACTCTGGAAAATTATGGAAAATATTCGAACGAGAGAAGAGAATTTTCGAATGCACATTTTTGGTTTGTTTGGTACTCTTTTCAAGTAGCAACAAGCTTGAGCACAGCACGCGATCTCGAAAACACAGGAAACCTGCATCGTCGGAATACCAATCGAGTTGATCGACATCTAGGGATTAATTAAGTCGGTGCACGTCGATCGGAAACGCCTCTCGAAGGAAAACTCGATCGCCAAAAAGAGTCCGAAGGTTCCCGAGTGACATAGCGATCCTTCTTTACTCGAACATGGAAGCGACGAGTGGGTTAACGCGAGAGGATCGAGTGCAAGTCGCGAAGAAACGACATCGTGACTTAGGTTCGTCGATCGAATCGAATCTCGGCCACGGAAGACGCGCGTTCTGCCTTTCACTAAATGCTCGGCCGTCTTCTTTTACACGTATTCGGGATTCAAATGGTCGACCCGGTCGTGCCATTTACCATTCGAGGCTCTTCTGTGTGTCGGCGCCGCTCTTCTTCGCGTGGAGACCGCCACGTACGAGGAAACGATCGCCTTAAGCTCTTTTCACACCTGGTTGAACCGTAATCGCTACGGCGAAAATAGGATCCGATTGTTCTCGGGAAAATTGCCTCGCCTCTTTCAATTTTACGTGAAACCTTACCATTGTTCCGAAGAAAAATTATTACCACTCGTGGGACAGTCTTTTAGGAGAAATGACAACTTTATGCCCCTTTTACTCTCGATGCGTTCGAGTATGAAATTCACTGTTTCGTCTTCGAGAAAGCTGATGAAAGAATTTTAATTGACGTGGATTGACACATTGACGATGTGTTTTTTCGCGACATCAGTCACAAACAACGATATAAATCCTATACAAGAGCGAACAATTATGATAGAAGAATAAACCAATGCGAAGAAAGATATAATATCCCTGCGAAAGAAATAATTGCTATAAAAGCGTCGGACATTCCACGCGATTGAACAAAAGCGGCTAACACCGTTTTCGCACGAGGCCAACGAACAATCCGAAGGATTCCTCAGAAATCGATACGTCTTTTTATCTGCGCAGAGGATCATACTGTTTGAAAGTGAATGCACGAGTAGGTCATTGTATGTAGATAGTTTTACGGAGAAAAGAAAATAGCATTAAGCCCGTTTCACACTCGATGATCCGTTTAATTGTGTAATTACTCGAAAAGACCGATTCTCGGCTATCATTATTATTCGAAAGTGAATTTATGAATACGTATAGTCTTACATACATAGATAGATTCCATTAGAGAAAATTGCGATATCAAGCCTCCTCCGCACTCGATTTTCTTGGTCCAACGTCTGTTACAAAACGCTGCTTAAATGTTGCATGCAAATGAAATAACTGAGCTAAGTGTGCGCTGTGCAGTCGCAACAGACAACGATATCTGCAAATTAAGCGCTGTTTGCATTGAATTATCGAATCTCTAAAGATAAATTAAGCAAATTTGCACGCCCGCGGCTGGGGACCTCCGTAAAGAACACAATTTTTATTTGGTTTGCGAAGAACGTTCGATATGAACTTAATTCACTTGTCAACAATTTTAGAGCACTGATATGGGAGAGTAAACAGTATTAATTGAAGCAAACACTCGAAATCCACGAAAGGGTCCGAAAAAATTTAATAAAACCGGTGATTAAAAAACGAGGAAGTTATGACACCGTTGTCGAATTTGCATTTTATGGATTTTCAGCGATTCCTCCGCGTCCGAGAAGCGGGAAAATCCGCGTGGACAAACATTTGTGCAGTCGAGGCACGCTCGGCTCTCTGTTCGAGCAAAATTTCTATCGGAAATGGCGATCGAATGGCGGCTGGTCAAAAGCCAATAGAAACTGTTTGTCGTCCAGGGAAAACGGAGCCGGGACGATTCCTCTTCTGGCGGTTGCACAGGTAAACAGGTGTCCGAGAGGAACGTGGGCGTCGTTCCGGTGGGCGACTTCAATGATTCACTTTCATCCGAGCCTACGTAAAGAGACGGAACAACTGCTTTTGGAGGTATGCCGGCCATCGGGACGATCTTGAAACCGAGCCCGGCCTTGTAGGTCATTGGGAGATCCATTTTGCAACGGAGAGATCCCCTGAAAATCCGAATGAACAACCAACGAATAGACTGATTGTGAGGCAGTAGAAAAAGAAGAGGAGGTAGATGATTAAAATGGCAGGTGTGGCAAGGTTATCGGCTGATCTACTTCGTTACCTCGATATCTAGACCCTCCTTTATTTAAGTAATCGACGGTAATGACGGTAAACTTTGATTGATGTTGATGAATGTAGTGCCGATGATTGTGTGTAATTTTTTAGCGGGACGTATCAGGAAGTTGTCTTTTAACCTACAAACCGATTTGTGAATGGTGTAAAAATATTTCTCTTGTATTCTCAATTTTGTCATTTCGTTTTCTCGAGGGAAAATGAAGGTAAATTTTACACCATTTAGAATAAGTTTTGGACATTTCGTTCTATGATCTTTAACAATTTTTCATTTTTCAATTTTTATTAACGACCTAATCAAATCATAGAAATTGAAAGGAAAAATTTTGAAAGAGAAAATGAAACGAATCGAAATGCCAGAAGTGCACGAGGGTCCTCGGCGCAGTAATGACAAATGGAATTACAGTTAATTGGAGGAGTGTTGGCCGAGTAAAAGCGTGGACTCCGTCGATCACGGATCGATCATGGATCCTGTCGCTCGAATGTCGAGTCACAGGGCCGCACATTGCTCCGGTGAAATCCTGTCGAAGAAAACTCGACTCGCTTCTTTTTTAATCGATCTCTCTTTCTCTCTTTCCCTGCGCGCCGATAGATCACAATTAGCCAATGAGAGGAGGCCTTAATCATATTCACTTTCTAATTCCAGAATTCGCGGCTGCAACTATACCTCGAGCTCGATTTTTCGCGTTAATTGAAAGACAAAATATTCGGACGATTCGCTCGACTTTTAATCATCGACGAAACGTTAAATGATTTTTCATTGTTCGTTCGATTGAAAACTAGAGGATTCCTCGACGGCTAATTGACTGATGAGTTTATCGATTTTTTGACCTGGCGAAAATCAACGGATCTCCCCGCGTTAATTGGACAGCGAATTAAACGACTTCGTTGTGCTGATTGGACGAATAAAACCAACCACTTTTTAACGTTAATTGCATCATAAATTTTTGTTGCGCTGATGAGGAATCGAAAGACCTGTCCACGCTAATTGGTTCGTAAATGAATCATATTTTCATGTTGTCGCTTAAAAAAACAACTGTACATCTTTATACCGTACATATTACAATTTGTCAAGTTTTATATGTAGCTTTTTTTGAAAATTTTTAGAAACCATAAACGCGTAAAGATCCGCAGTCTAGTTATAGCACAAAGAGTAGAGGTTTTCAGAATCGAGAAAGCGGAGTCGAACACCGAAGACAACAACAACTTCTGCCGTCGAAGGCTATCGCGGGGTGTGCAGACACCGCGCCGTTCGTCAAACGTGTATTAATTATTCGCGACGGGTCTTATCTAAATGGATTTTGCATAGAGTTCAACTGGTTAAATACGAGCAAGCGTTGCACGCGATCCCGGCCAGAAATAGTAGCACAATGGAGCGCCGACTCTGTTCATACGCAGAACCAGCCGCTATCTCGTTGTTCGGTACTCGTTATCACGGCCACGGATGATAAAGCATCCGGAATTATTCAACGTTCAACGAACGCTGGACTCGACTCCCTTCGACGATCCTCTCGGGTTAAAGAATAATACTGGTAAATAGCAGCTGCTGCCAAACAGACCTGAATTCGTCGAAAAAAATCCCTTTGAAGTTTTTCCTAATATCTCTCTCTCTCTCTCTCTCTCTCTCTCACTCTCTCTCTCTGAAAAATTCCAACATTTGCGATTTTTTTTCTGGTCCTGGCTGAATATTTGTTCTTTTTCAGCAACGCGTTCAGTGTATGTTAGCGATTCTTTGCATAGATGTGAGAGACGCATGATTCACAGCTATTTATAAGATGATTTCTTAATAAATTGTACAGACTCGGGAAATGTGCTCTGAACCGGTGAATCATTCTGTAAATACTAACTGGTACTTGATCTTTTCTATTTAACCAGTCCAACATATTTTATGTACCGATTTGATATTTTCCCGTAATCGAATCTGAATTTTAGCGGAAAGAATAGAATGCAGACGTTTTTAATGGTGCAGTACAGTTAATGGTACTGGAACCGTGTACTGGATCGATGGATCATGTTGTGGATAAGGTTCTTTGGAAGCAGACCGAGTGTCGACAGATTGTTAATCAGGTTTTCCTACGCGAGTCTCGTTTCCCATTGGAAGGCGCGCAGACCGGAAACTAAGAGAGTCTCCGATCGAGAAGAAATCGTCGATTATTCGATCCCGCGGTGTAGAACGAGTGCTTTCGAAACTTTTTGCCGGGTCGCCGCGATCTTTTCCTGTTGGAATGTTTATCGAGTCGGTGTTCTCCCCTGTCCCCGTAGCTCCTCCCGTGCATAAGATCCTCCTTTTTTTTCCCCGGCGCTAGGCCATTTTCTCTCGACAAGCGTCCGACGCGACGACGAGTTGCTCGCGTCCGACCCCTTTAAGCCGGATTTCTACGAGGCTGCAGGGCCGCATCTTGCCTCTTGTACGCCTTAAAACTCTTTTATCTTGACCTCACCCTTCACCCCCATCGCCTACACTTTTCAATCGAATTTAGGTGACAACATGTGGGAGAAAGGACGATTCTGTTGATCAGAATTCTTGGGGGTTACTGGCATGGCATGTAAATCAAATTTCTTGATTAGAAGTTTATATTCTTCAGGAAAATCTCCGGATGATATTCGAGTTTTCAGGATTAAAGTGTACCATAACGCTGCGTCGGTCGGAGCTGTCTGTCTCTGACCGTTCACGGTGCATCACTGTCCCTGTTATTTTTCCTTTCCATCGTTAACAATGAAAAAACGAAGCAAAACTTGTTTTGCACTGTCCATTTTCGTCGGAGATTTTCTGAAGAATCATCCCTTCAATTTCTCACCTGTTGCCAACAGGTTGTCGAGAAAAAGCGATGCCACTGAAGACATTCTCAATTCTCTCCCTGGATTGTACCTAATCTGTATTGGTTACAAATAATTACTCTTCGAAGAGATGTGTTCAGATTTCAAGAGATTTTTTTAAACATTGAAACTTTAAATTCCTCTTCTTCTTATAGGATAGATGACAGTTCAATTTAAGAATCACTTCTTTCCGTTGTCCTTTGATTTTCGGAATTCGAGCTGAGCAGAGAAAAATGTGCACGCGCAAAATTTACAGGGCACAAGACGAGACGTCCCTGGTCTGGTGTTCGCAGTAGAACCGGGTTCCCTCGCTCCCCGTATTCGCAACCAGTCCTCGGGAGGGAAAAGCGGTTGTGAAAATGTCTCGGCTCGAGTCGTGCCCGCCACGATCTACGCGATCCAGGATCTACGATCTAAGGCGAGAACGAAGCCGCTCACCATCGTCGTCTTCGTTTCCATCGTCATCGTCATCGTCGTTCGGGCTTGTTTCTTGCAGCCTCTTCCGAATCGAATTATATTTTCTTGCTGGAACATGTGCGTACGCCTTTTGACCGACTCGCTACACTTTCACTGTGTTTCAAACTGTTCCGTGATGTGTGCTTTGCGCATACCTCTCTGTCTGTGTTTTTCTACCCGGCTATCTCGCCTCGCTTTTTTCGTTACATAATTCTAGAATTATGTTGCCTAGAACGCGATCGTCGGCTTCTCTTTCGAGACGAGGAAGAAATTCCTCGCGAAAAAAATCCGTGCTCTGGTTCAATTCTATCCTTACGCAATCCCGGATCATTCTTGATCGTTTTTCACTGTAAATATAAAAAATTCTGTGCAGTCGAATGCATTCGCGGTTCACCAAAAGAGTCCAGAAGATGGCACCGTACGAGACCGATCATTCGCTCGCATCAATTTATAGAAGAAACGCGAGGAAACGACTATAATAATGAACAATAGCAAAGAAAAAGCCAGGTTTCCTCTGTAGACAATCGCTGCCACGTCGGCACCCGCCACATCGCCGCGTCGCATGTATAATTAATAACTCTTTATATGCAACCGGTAAATATTTTCGCTATTGTTTAATCGCGATCAATATTAATGACCGCGCGATTATTTTCACGGTTCGCGGGCCGAACCGTCTGAAAACTGCGAAAACGCATAATACATGTACCACGTATACGTGCGCAAGTGTGTACGGATCTCGATGAGATCGTTTTCTATTCAGACGCACACACCGTTCGGCTTTCTCTTTCCTATGCAGCTCGTCGCCGTTTACACGACAAGAGAGAGCTTTCTTTTCGCTTTGTGCGCTCCTCGTCTTCTTTTTCTTTCGTCGTCGCCGTCGTCGCAGTCGTCGTCGTCGTCGTCGGACGCGAGGGCGTCTAATTACACCCACTTGAGACCGGCTGCGACTACTCTCGTCGCTAATTAATTTGTGGACGACGGCGAAACACGTGCGACCGCAAAAAATCCGCGAACCCGACCGTCGAAACAGACTTTATAAAAGAGATCGTCTGACGGACCTGACGGTTCGCAGACCAACTCTTCTGACACGGTTATATCCGCGTTTCGTTCAGAAAAAGATCCGTGAAATTGTCTGCCTCTGGCTTCTTTGATGTCGCTCAGATGTACAGTGACTCCCACTAATATTCAGACACTCTTAAGAAGACGATTACTTTCTTAGTATCGGACCATACGATTTGAAATTTCTTGAGAAGTTACCGTAATTGGTTTGCTGCACAACGTGAACATTTTTTTTGAAGAACGTTTCAATATAAATATGAATATTTGAAAATTGGAGGGCCTAACTTCTCAAAAAAGTTGAAATTGCCTTTCAAAGAAAGATTTTCAAGATTTTTCAATTTTTATTAGAAATTACTGCGCAATATGTTTTCTAGTTGACGGACACATTGTTCAGAATTCTTTCTGTGCACTTGATGAGAATAATTGATCGAATTTCACGATCCTTTCAGCCCATTGTGACCAGCCCAACAAAGCCGTCTTTCCCGTTTCCTAGGTTTCTATTCGTCCGCGATCCAGTGTCTCTGAATAATATTTTTGCCTCGTGCAAATCATTTTTAGAAAGCGACCGAGTACTCGCGTGTCCACCACTCCGCCAGAAAACTGATTACAGTAAAATATGATATCTCCCGGGGAACCAGCCGGTTTTATAACCCGAAGAGAATCGCCGGAGCCGGTGAAATTCAAACATCCTGCATCGCCGTTTCCGATCGAGCCAACGAGCTCTACTCTCGTGAAATGCCTGCGTTTCGGAGAACCTCTTCGATAATGCACCGCGGTCATAGATAGCGGGCATAGTTATGCTGTTGCGCAACAACGAGATAGAAAAGGAAGTGGTTTCGGAATCCGTCATACCTCTGAAATTCCGCGAATCACTCGGAACTCTGAGTTCCACGCTCCGGCCGAAGAATTTTGAACCTTTTTATCACGTTCTGCTTTCAGACTTCAACTTTCGTGTTTTAATAACATTTTTCAAGTTTACCTAATACGCGATTATTCTGTTCGATTTTTGTGGTGTGTTCGGTGGCGTCTTTGACAAAAGTGCAGTAATAATCGTTAACGGCGCGACTTTCTTCATCGATTTCGAGAAGAATTGAAGGTAGCCGGTCGCGGTCGGCTGATCTAAACCGGACACGAGGCCGTGCCGGTTGGACGTCCATTAATTCTGTAAAAGGACCCGTTGCCAAGTTCTGGCCGAGAGCTTTCTCGAGATCCGCGAGTAGCCAATAACTCATCGAACTCGAGCCTAGACGAGGTGTCACGCGATTAATCATCGTTTACGCGGGTTTCTCTCCTCGGTTCACCAACGTCGCACCGCACCGGGTTCTCCGTCGGATTTTGCCGCCGCGGACTGTACTTCATCAAGATTGGGTTAACTATGTAGATGGGAAACATCTTGCATAGCGGGGCGTTGGTTCAATAATGATAGAGCAGACGCGATAACGGGAACGAAACAGACAGAGCCGAGTTAACGAGACGAGGACGCCAAGCGTAATCGTCCTCTATACTGTCCCCCTTCTCTCTTTTTTTCTCTCTATCCATCTCCTCCTGCTCTTTTTCTCGGCTCTTTCGCTCTCCTTTCCTCGCCAGTTAACTACCGCCATTTTCTTCTTCTTACTCTTCTTTTATGAACTACTTTTTCTGCTTCTTTCTCCTTTGCTCCTCTCTTCTAAGCCTCCATCAGTTCTCTGTATCTCTTTCTGGCCCCTCTCTTTGGAACTCCGAGATCGACTCCGTTTTTAAAAATGTGTTTGTTTTCTTTAGATTTTTCCACGACAGGATCCCTTTTCAGAATTCGCTTGTTCCCGTTTTTAGCGTCATGTTTTTTCGTTCATCGACTTTCCTCCTCTGTTGTTCCCTTTTTCGTGTCACTTTTTGTCGCTCTTCGTCCGTATCTCCCCCCCCATCTTTATATCTATCTCCCCACCTCGATCTCGACTATTTCTCTCTCTCTCTCTCTCTCTATCTCTCTCTCTCTCTCTCTATTCTCTGTCCCTGTCCTGTTCCCGAACAGCTGATGAGAATAATGGGTACCCGGCGGACAGGAAATGGCCCTCTCCCTTCCTTTCTTTCTCTCTGGCTGCACGCGCGCGACGATAAAGCGAGGAGGAGGAAGGGGAACGGGTTATGAAATTCATAAAGAGAAAGAATCCAGAAAAAGAGAGAGAGAGAGAGAGAGGAGAAATGCAGATAAAGACGCACAAGCATCTGGATGGAAGGTTCGTTTCACAGGTTTAATTAAAAATTCGATGAACGACGCCGTACGAATTAGACTTGATTAGAATGGGTCCGGAGGATCGCTAGGTCAATTAAAAACGACAAGAAATATGAGCCTTAACGAATGAGTTACATAAATTGTGATATTTATCTTTATTATAGTACTGCTAAACATAGAGAGGCTCTAACAAGAATTTATCACATAAATCACGGCTTGGGACAGAAATGAAAACACTTCGAAAATTATTGAAATGACTTCCTAAACAGGTTACGGACAATATAAGCTTCAAAATAAACGACGAAAATCTACGCAACGTTAGAAAATGATCGATTGATGAGCCAGTCTCGCATAGATGAAAAAACGCGTGTGAAAGGGTGTAAATAAATGACAGGGTACCCATAAGGCGGAGTCCTGTCAAATCTCGCGGTGTTCTGGAGCAAGTGACAAATAACGTGTCGCGTTCGAAAGTCGGTAGACTTTCACAGAGTATCTAAAGAAAGAAAAATCGTCGTCGGATCTGGGATGTCCACGGCTAGGTTCAACAGGCATGGGATCGATAGAAAAATCGCGGGGGGAACGAGGAGTCAGCAAGAACAGCTGACTGGCACACGTTTCACGTGGCTGGCAAAGCCACAGGAAGTTCCGAGGAGGAAACGGGCGAACGACGAAGAGGGAACACTTGCCGGATAAAGATGCAACGATGGGGAACCGAGAGGGGACCCGAATCGAACGGAGAAGGAAGAAAGAAGAATGAGAAGGGTACCAGAAGATCGGAGAGAGAGGAGGATGGGGATAGATCAGGGCGTTGCACCGTTTGCTGTGACCTAGTGTCCCTCGTGGCTCTCTCTGCCTCGTGGACTCTTCGTATACGATCATCTTTGGCCCTTATGGCTGTGGGCGATTCGAGAGTTTTTCTCCGACGCGCTCTTCGCTCAGAGATTATGCTACTTTCTTGCATTTTATATGTATTAGGTCGTTCGCAAAATAAAAATTGTCCGCGTCGATTGCTAATAGAAGAGAGATCATATATTAACATCTTCAATTTTTTCAATTGTAATACTTTCTAATTTTTTCAAGTATATTTTTGTGGTAGAACAAAATGTCGCATAACCTAATCTAAATGGTGAAAAATTGGCTTCGTTTTCCCTCGAGAAACCGAAATGACTTTCCGAACGACCTAACATTAATTCTACAATTGCAAATGAAATTGCTGTCGCATGTAGACAGTTTATCAGCAAATTATTACGAAAATGAGAATGAGAAAATGGTCGCCAAGTAAAGCGTGCTGGTGGAAAAGGTCTGTTTTGCAGCGGAGCGGTAACGGTATGATTGTTATGCGCCAGGAATAGTTGCACCGGAGGCTCGTGTGCATCGCGAACGCATAAAACCCGCAGTCTGGTTATAGAACAGTATAACAGAGTCGGTAAGCACTGGTTTCTCCCTCTCGCCGCGCCGTCTTGATTCAGTCGATTCGTCCTTGAGAAGTGGTCTAGGCATCGAGGAATATCGATCAAACGACAAGAAAACAACGTCGCTGGAGTAGCTACCTTGCGCTGCGCGTTCGTTTGCGATCTGTCACCGCGGAAACCGCAGGCCAATAAATTCGCCACGGTTCTACAAGCCTCGGGACTCGTCTAATCCGTTATACTTCCACGCGTCTCGAACTTGATAAACACCGCGCGCATTTTCTTCGACGAAGAAACCAACTGGAACGCGGCACTCGCCGGCGAAACGGAAGCGGGCACTCCTGAACGCTTGCCCTCGTTTCTGGATCTCTATGCCTCGAAATCTAACAAGCTCCTCGTGGCCTCGCGAACCTAAAACTAAATGTTCTCAAAGAGAAAATGTTTCTTCGTTTTTCTAAGCTGCTAGATAACGAGCAGGTCAATCGACGAAGAGGATGCAACGATTGTCACGATTGCGGACGTGTCGAGAAAAATCGAGGAAGAGGGAGGAGTGAAGAGAGAAAATGGCGGCACGGAATTGCAGGTTTGCAACGTTGCAACGGTGGCCCGCGTGTGGTCGTTCCACTTATCTTTGAACATAGCGGAATGCCGGGCTAGTTAACCCACAAAAAAAATCAAATGCAGCGGCGGATTCGAGCGCAGCCTTGCTGAAATAACGAGCACGTGCGCCGGGCACTTAGGCTCGCGAAACGCGGGGCGTGGATGTCTGAATCGTGAATGGGAAACAGAAGAAAAAGCGCCGGCCGGTTGTTATCCAGCCAGATCGCCGGATAATGCGCCATTAATCGGGAAAATGGAATTATTAACGCGTTATTTTCGTAATCCTAAACGGTTATTTTGATCACTGTATTCCAACAGGGATATATTCTTCATATGTCGAAGCTCTTGACGTTACTGTACGTCAAACCGATCAATATTAATATTCTCTATATCGACGTACCGTCAATAATAATCCATATAGCCACGTATTTTATTTGAACTCGTTCCACAACGTGCTCGTCGTTCTTGGCACACGTTCCCCTCGAACGCGTTTCATCGGATTTCTGAAGAATTCGTTTTCACGTATTCATGAATTCAATGAAAAATTCAGTTTATTGCATCGCCGCCAGTTTAATTGACTCTGATCCTGCTTAATTGGAGCCTCGGAATTACGGCAGTCCTTCGCCGGGAATCTCACCCTTTGTTTCATTCGCTTTTATGGAATAAATCCATGGAATGCGGAATTTTTAATTGTCCAGAGGAGATGTACGCAATAATTCATTAACGAGTCTATCAATGCGGAACTGCGGGAGAATGATGGGTGCATCGACCGATTAAAATGTTAATATGATTAATATCGCTTCAGAAAAATGTTGCTCCATAAAATTAACGAAGACCGAAACCAATAAAATAAGAGTTAATCGCGGTAGAGAACGACGTGGCCGGGGGTTAAGAAAACGGGGGAATAAGGGCCTGGCCTCGTGGAGGAAGCACGTGGTAACCGAGCGACGGTTATGGCGATCGGGCGAGTTAGAGTTTCTACTCGGATGGACACGCTCGAAGGGACACCGTTCCGAACTTACGGGAGCCGTGGCGGCGTAATTGCCGGCCTGGGCGCGTTGGATCGACGTGATTGCACGATTGCGTGCCGCTTTCCTTTTGCACGTTACGCCCCTGGTTTTGTCGCAACGCTCCGCGGGCGGCATGTCTTTTGCTACATAACCTTACCGAACTCCGATTACAATTTCTGGGCCGTGCCTTTTCACCGGGCCCGTGTTTTCGGCAAAATAATCGTTTCCCTCCTTCGTCCCTTCCTTTGTTCTCTTTCGCCTCGCCCTTTAAGCGGTCCCTCGCGCGAAAATCGCTCCGAAATCATTAACAGTCGCTGAACGATTCGTTCCCATCCGAACTTATTGCAATTCTTGTAGAAAACTAGGATAATTCCAATTGAAAATATGCCACTAATTTATTTTTACCACTTAATCCTGTAGGATTTTCTGGATAACAGTATATTCGTGCATCCCTTTAGGCAAACAGCTCTACCTGTGCACCAAATTCAGCTTTCTACGTTTTCCGTGTTCCAAGAGTTTTTTTTACCGTTACAGAGGACAGAGGAACTGGCAATTATACAATAAATAAATCATTTCGCAACAATCTGCTCCAATTATTTCACCTTCGATCTCTCCAATTCAATTTTTTTGCCATTTTTCCCCAACTTATCTTTCCTCGTATTCATCCTCAACCAATCATTGATTGAAGGTAGCAGAGCCTCCTGTGCATAGATGGTACGTATCCTTCATGTTCGAAATAAAATGAAAATCGAAGCTCGTGTCGATTTTTCCAGAATTTTTCCCTCGTTGCCAGTCCGTCTGGATCAGCGACGGTTCCCGAGGAGCAGCCCTCGACGGTGTCCACTGTCAAAATAAATGGTCGTCATCGGAAGTGCAGTCCACTCCTCGTCTCTTTTCGAGAACCAGAATTACACGCAGAACTGGTCTTTCTCTCTTGGTCGTTGGTCTGCCAGCCGAAAAATCTTCTCTGCACGACGACGTGCACGTGTGTGCTCGTTGTTGTCACTCGTGCTGCTCTCGCACAGACGGCTTGACGTCACCGCCAGGATGTCTGAGAAGTTTCTCGGTGAGAATCTTCGAGGAGACTCTCCCTCGCTTTTTCATTTCCACCCCTTTCGTCTCCCGCGTCTTCTTCAACCATTTTCCACGACGAACTTGCCGACGCAACTTTTTCGAGTCGATGTCCTCCTCAGACGATTCTGCTACTTGTTTCATGAAGATTGCACTTTCGTCGATGCACTTCGTCTGCACGTAAATTCCACTTTGGATCGCGCGCGGATTGCGCACGATTACAGTTGCAATTGCAGTTCGGTTACACTTCTTGAACAGCGTATTTTAAATGCAATCCTTTCTAAAATGTAAACACAGTTATTACCTACGATTAGTTTGCGGATCTTTATGCAAAATAAAAATGTACTGCATTGATTGCGAGCAGCAGGAGTAAAATAAAAATTGATTTCATCCCTTAATGACTTTGTTGTTTTACTGTTTTGCATTTCACTCAACCAATTTCTTCGTAAATGCATAAAGATCCGCGGTCTACCTAAGATCGTTAGATACCTACGGATCTTTATGCAAAATATTCACGTGGAAGTTTCATAGTTCTGTTATAATTGTAAGGAGATACGAGTCGGGGATTATAGATGTATTAAACGAAGCTATCAATTTATTCTGATGTTTCCATTCTGAAAAAGCCGGAGCAGCTGTATCAGTCGGACGCACGATCCAGTGAATCATTCCCCTAAAAGCTTCCTGCTCCGACGCATGTAATTTCCTCTTTTCCGCCATTGTCTCTGGCGGCTGCCCCACGCGTCAGCATCGCGCGAGTCCATTACAATCATTTTCATAATCCTCCCGGTCTCGGCGATCAACGGGGACCGGCCTCTATCCAAAACAAGCACGGAGCAGCTGTCGCAACAACAGATAACCCAGATCCGTCTAATATTTTCCTCCCGTAAAAAAAAGACGACTGACAAGCGAAAAGACTGAAACGTAGAAACGGTTCTTTCTCTTGCCTTCTCTCCGTGTGTAGGTACACGCATACGACAACCCCCGTCTCGTAATCCAAACTACACGGTGCCCCTATAATAATTGTCACGTGACGAGCCGGTACGTCGCCAGCTGTTGCTTCAGTTTCGCCCTAGCAGAGAGAATGAGAGCGTTTCGATGATTCGACAGGGCTCTGTCAACCCTTCCGTACCGACCACCCCTCTAACCCCTTCTTTTACAAAATCCAGCTAGAAAGTAGGCCCCTCTCACTCCCTGTTTCGAGAAAATCTATGCACGCCCACGGTGACTTCCCGGTTTCTTTTTGGTACTGGGGAGATCGCGGAGAATGTCTTCCGATAGCTTTCAACCGATTCACTGTGGTTTCGAATCAGTATAAGCAACTCCAACCCCTATGCGACTGCTCGAAATGTAATAAAACATTCTAAGAGCTGTTCCGAAGATCGAGTCCGAGAAGTGTTTCGGCGAGTGGTAGAAGCGCTGGCACAAATGCGTAATATTTAATGGAGACTATTTTGATGAGCATAACATTCACGTGGAAGAACAAATAAAATTTTCTCGGAAAAGTGAAAATTACCGTTATTTTTGTGAAGACACCTCACCTAATCCACCTAGCGGTACTCCTCTCGAATAAACGAATTGTAATCGTCTGCTGCGACGGGCCTGTAGCGGCTAAAGACCCCGGGTGCAGCCGGTTCTTCGCACTTCCGCAAAGCGGATTACCGAGTCCCATCACCCGATTGTTAGGCACTCTCCGCCACGCCGGATTCCCTCAAATGGACAGCCAATTTGTAGGGGCTTATTTTTCATCGTCGGGGTGTAACGGTCGCGAGGAACGCACCCCTCCGAGGTCAATTAGGCGTCCACGAGGCTCTCTGGGTGTGATACCTGCATCGTGTTACAAGGTACGCGATCGTACCAGGGTGAGAAAGAATGGTCCTGCGTGCGGTCTGTGCAGGAAATAATTGGATTTGGAATCTCGTAACCCGCGAAATGCCGAATTTTTCACCCGTAGATCCGATTGTAAACGATCCACCACCTTTTTTTTTATTCCGTGGGGTGGAGAGAAAGATCCTTGAAGTATGGCGAACAAGGATTCGTCACGGTGAAAGTATAGCGTGTTTCTTGTCAACCCCTTAGACCATTAATTCCGGAAAGAAAGAGTTGGCAATTCTTCGGTGGCTTTTCGGGAGGGTCTCTTTGATATCGGGGAATGAAATCGACGTAATGGCGGTACAACCCTTTGACCAGATGTACGGCACAATGGCCGTCACGAAAAATCCGACGACAATGTTATCTCGATCTGATCGCATTCTAGGGGTCGTGCTCCTTCGGATTGAGTCGTCAGCCCGGGGATGCAGGCCGCAGGGGTTGCTCGAAAGATCGCTATGATAAACGGTGAACTAGATTCCTCGACTTCGATCAACCCCTACTTTCCTACGTGAAATCGAAAATTGAGGCGGGTCAGGGCTTGTACCGCCTACGTTCATCCCCTAAGTTCAATCCGGCGGAGCGTGGTCTTCGGTTGAAACTGAAGGGAACTGGCAGCACGACTCGTAGACCTTTGAAAATTATAAAATTATCACCGGTAAGTAATGTGTCAACGAGGGCATCGAAATCAAGCAGAACTGCAAAAAAGTCAACATTCATTCTGGTTCAACCTTTACCCAAAAACCAACGAAGAACAGTCCCTAAAAAAATGCTCCTCCGAGTACAGCTTATCCGAGCAGTTGAGCTAAAACAGAGGAAAAATCTGTTTGCAAGAAAGCACAATTGCAAGAAAGGTTTGAAACGCCCGTGGGTCCCCGTTAGGGCAGCCTCGCATAATAAAAGGGCAACAAATTAGTCTTCATTTGGTCTTGTCGTCGGTGAAAAGGATTGCGGCACAAAGCGGTGGTTTGGCTTTCAGGAAAAAGCAAACAACGGCGTTAGTCAACCCCTCCTGGTGCTTTCTCTGGAGAGGGATGGAGGGGGTGAAGAAGAGTCAATAGGAAAGCATATTTTGGTCAGCGATTCTGTGGAGAAAAGAAGTAGGGTAGCACGAGAGGGAAACCGGTCTTCTACGACGGTGCCACTGTGTCCTGTACACTGTCTTCTTCGTCTTTCGCTGTTCTTGTCCTTGGCTAGCCTAATTCACAGATCCACAATAGTCTTTTTTCGATATTGCTGGACGTTGAAGAAAATAGTCGTGTTTGCGTTTCGTTCCACGGTGTTCAGAGACGTGGCAAGGAACTCGAAGAAAGGGTTGGAAAAATCGAATCAGGTTTCTGCGCCGATGGTTCTTCTTCCCGGGCTCCTTGCACGGATGCTGAAGAAGCAGGCGACAGAAAATCATAATCACCGACAAAAGGCGTCATGCCGTGCAGCCACGTAGACAAGGCGAGCCGCTGCACCCCTTTCTCACGCGACACCTTAGGCTCCATCCTTCCTCCACGGGGGAAAGTCCATGGGGGGCATCGGTGATTGCTTGATCCAAGAACTGTGGATGCTGTGCTGCTTCCTCTTGCAGGAAATTGGCTTTTCCGTGAGGGGGAAAAATCAACCCCATTTGCATTAAATTCTTTGTCCAGAATTATCGACCTTCAGTGGCTAAATTTTCTCTCCGTTCCTCGGCCAACATCATCGCTGTCCGCCAGATCGTAAAACAAAGGAAAAGTTTGAATCAACCGCAAGGTTGATTATTTTCAGGGGTGGTATCCTCGTGGGGCTTGACGCTCGATTGGCCGGCAGCTTTTCGGTAGCATGACCGCTCTCCTCTGGCGCGGTACATTGTGATGCAAATACGGATCACGCGTACACGAATCTACCCCGAGGCGATATTTTTGCCACTTTATTGCCGTAATTCCATAACGGCACGCTAGGGGCGTCCCTAGCCTCTGAGCCATGTGATATTCCGTCGAAATTCGACTCGAATTCGCAACCCTCCAGCCCTCTGCCCGGTCGTGATTTATGAGACCCTGCGTCAATTGTGCGCAACTATGTGGCCACCCCTTTAACGCCGCTTTCGTCACTCCCTCCGATCGTTGAATGTTGCTACACCGAGGCTCGAGACGAGTGTGGAACGATCGATTCTATGGGGTTGCACTTCCGTCCACATTGCGAGTTTGTTTCTCGGCGTGCAGATGTAATTGGAAGTTCGTTCGCGAATAAAAATTAATTTCTTGGTGCAAATGGTACATCTCAAAATATGGATGTATATAGGAGCGTGACTCAATTCTTTTTTAATTTCTCAATTTGAAAAGATATTAAAGATGCTGGAAATCTCGAATCTATGCGATATGTACACCGCATCCGGCAAATCGGCAATTTTTCCTCAGAGAGGCTCCAATTATCCCCTAAATCACTGGTCGAGGTGTGATTGGACAGAGTTCTTGTGCCGAGGGATGGCACAATATTTCAACAAGGTCCAACCCGCTCTATAAAATTGTTGCTCGCGTCCGGAGCGGGTCATGGTAGACAATAGGGCTCGGTACACTGACAAAAATCACCGGGACGGTTAGGAGAGCGGGAGACAGACCCTCTTCGAGAACAGTTCGACGCGAGATCGCCGGTGCCAATAATTCGCCGAGTAAATTGCTGGGAAGAGAGCAAAAGGTTTGTACAGAGGCCAATGGAGGAAGTCCCGGTTTCGACGAGGCTTTCGACACGGTCATTTTCCGACCGGTAAATTTCCATACAAACAGCGGGCCCGCTGCAGCCTCGCAGCGGGGTTAAAATTAACTGACTTTCGCACCGTTCCACCTCTCTCTCTCTCTCTCTCTCTCTCCCTCTCTCACCGTGCATATGTATCGTCAGTTTAGAGGCTATTACCGGGATCATTAGAGCAACCGTCGCCCGGTGACGCAGGGAACACCGCTTTGCCACGGGGATCAAATTCGGCTTCCACGCAGAGAGAAGATTTAATTGCGGCCCCGGATACTGAAGCTATACTGTCCGCTATCTTATTGCTGGAAACACTGTGACAATGATTTAGAACGGCTCATGCGGCTAATTCTTTCGCGCAACGATCAATGCGATCGCTAGCGAATCACAGAGGAATTGTTGAAAAATAATGTTGGTTGAATCTAGACATATATGGGCAACATTAGAGATTTTAAGATCTACGAAACGAGAGAAAGTGAAAATGAAAAGTCGTTACGATCAATTTTCACCTTTCAGTTCCTGTTTCAATCAACTGCTCTGCTTTTGTGGGATTTCATGGTCTACCGCTGGTTCGGTATTTTTTACTTTCTTTCTCACTGAGCGAGGCCATTCATTCGAACAATGAGCTTCTATTCGATTTTTCGAAAGCGACTGGTTCTAACTGGATTTAATATAGAAGTTCTCGGTCGATCAAAAATTCAGTTTCAACCTTTGAAAAGTCAAGTAATTTCAAACACTTTATCTTCTATCAAGAAAAATAAAAACTTATACATTCTATCGATCGAATTAATTGGCACAGTAATTCAATAGCGATCAAGACGAACAAGTCTCGCGCATAATGTCAGCGCTGTCACTGCGAAATAAAATCCACTGCAAATGCGCGAGTCACATCCAGAATCCAGACGCATGGCTTCCTCAAGCTCGATACCTCTGATTACGAACGCTAGTATTGGCGTTTAATTAAGGACCGGCTTCGGAGCTGATTCCGGAAGTATCTCTGCGAAACCGATTCTCACAATTACCTAGGTTGCCTGAGCAGAGCAACAACTTGCCGAATCATCGAGCCACATTGCGCATCCTCGGCATTGTAACAGTAATCCAAGGGTATCTGTTGGTTGCGCGATCATTAGCGTTCTCATCGAGGTGAACAATAACCGGCGCTTCCTTAATTAACGCCTAATAACGCCTCCGGTTGCGTAATCCCGAAACATCGCGTTTCAACAAGCAAGTTCACATTCTCATAATCTTTTTAGAGGTTTAAGGTCCTTCGGCGGCACGAGTTAAAAAACATCGAATCCAGTACATTAAATTTTGTCTAGCCAGCCAGCATGTTCGCAGCAACGTACAACCCTCGTCGCTAATGGATCCACGGCAGGATCGTTGATCGATTGTCGAGGATCGTTGAAATGTAAGGCGAGCCCGTCTAGGAGGGAAAAATCGACGGGTGTCGTTGAAAGGTTTCGCGTTACCGTGTTCTACCCGCATGCTGCACACCCCCATGGCTTCCATCATGGCGTCGATCTACCTATGCCTCGGTATGAAACGTGAACAAGCGGCTGAACAACGTCTTAATAAAACTGTTGCGTCGCGGGGCTAGCCGCAACGTGAATCGTTCAAAGAGAAATGGATCGTTCTTATTCTGCCGGCTTGTCAACCAACTGACAAAAGATTCGCAACGCTGCGAGATTGCAGTTTGCTGCACGTTGCCGCCGGTTAATGACGAGTGACTCGGCGCGATGACGTTGGACAGATGGCGATCGGGGGGTGACATCGCCAACTATGAAAAACGAAGACGCGACGAATCTTGCCATAGGAAATTTACACATTTTCTGGATGAGACACAAAGGAATTTAACGACGCAGTTCTCGGCTCCGTTGACGAATCATGATCGTGGTTTTGTAGTTTCAACCCTCGTTCATCCCTCCCGAATTAAATTCATACGAGGCTCTTCCGTGTGTACAGTAGATAGGGTAATGAATTTAGAAATGTTGGCTGAACTGTACGTTGTTTCATTATTTTGTCACAGTGCGAATCATTTTGAAGCGCGAACGCGTACGCGCAAAATGTTTCTTGGAGCACATTGTGCACATTTCGATCGCGAGTTCCTTCCAGAACTGGTTTCATTTCAACGCACATGTTGGAAGAAAAATGTTTCTCGTGTCACATGTCGTACATAACTGACATGTGAGTTTAAGGAATCGTCCCCTAGAACTGTCGGAGTCGCTATTTATTTTTCTTGCGACACAAGATAAATTCACAGGTTCTATTCTGATTTTCTCAGGTTGTCTCTAAATAAAACGTGAAAGCGGAAACGACATGAAACAATTTTTTCTCACAATATTTTCGTATAAGAAAACTACCCCATAAACATGTTCGAAGCTTCTATGATTCGATCTCCGCGATAAATAAAGTGAACAGAACGGGTAGAAATTAGTGGAAATAATTAACCAACCCCTGCGGGGCGTGGAACAGTCCTTAAACAAAGCGAACGCGCCAGATGTCCAGTGTTTCAAGGATTTCTCAGATACAGTAAAAATTCTAGCAAAATTCCGCTCTCGGCAGCTGTTGCTGGCGGGCCACTCGTTCGCCGCACGTGAGCACGGCAGGACCTTTGTGCCATTGTTTCGTCGGCATAATGCACTCGAATTGTGCGCGACAGCCACACCAGCCGAAGCGAGACAGCTAAAGAGCACATAGAACAAGAGTGAGAGAGAGAGAGAGAGTGAAGCACTGCGAAGCTTGAGGAAAAGAACAAGAAGACCGGGAGGAGAGAAAAAAAAGAGGGAATCGGTTCGGTCACACGATCGATCGCGAGGAAAAGAAAAGCCCTCTCGACTCGAGCCGGCGACGAGTGCACTCGTGGAAAGTTGAATCGGAACCCGGAGAGGAGGCAAAAGCGTAGGAACGTTTGACAGATGTCGTCTCGCCGCAAGATGGCTCCTTGTTCAAAAGCACCCTCCGCCTTTCGCTCGAGAAACAATAACAAACACTTACGTAGCCGTACACTGGACTCGATTCAGCGCGAAACGCGAATTCAAAACGAATTTTTTGCCCCGCTGAAAACCCATCGAATCGCCATTAGAGTTTCGTGAGTCACGAAAGTATTTGAACGCACTTTAAAACAGTTGTAATAGTTTGTAATGTATGGACGAACTGTAAAATTATGTTGGAGGGAAAGTTCTGTCGTGTTTTAAATATGCAAGTAATTTTGTAATCCGAAAGATGTGCAACAAGTTGTTACAAATAATGGAAATTAAACTTATATATTGTTATAAATTGTTTCGTGCGATCGCGAGAAACTTTCCGGGCGACATTCGCGATACCGTCTCGACAGAGCCGTGGTCTGTTCGCCTCGGTATCGCCGTAATGCAACAGTAACGCAATTATCGCGCTCCCGGAACATGAATCTCCGGTCTCTCGAATCCTCCCGGCTCCGCTCGGCTTCAGCTTCGCGTCCTTTGATCTCGAGCCCCGGCTTTTTTCCTCGGACGCACTTTGTTCGGGACGATCCGTGTATCCGTGGGCGTTCAGAAGAGAGTAGATAGCAGAAAAGGAAGACGACGAAGGACGGTGGAAGGCGTGAAGCGCGGGAGGAGAAGACAGAGGAAGCATTCATGGAACAACGACACGTGTTTCCTCGCGATCGATTCCCTCTCTCGCCTCGCTGCTCCTCCCGGAGAGTGTTCGCCGGGAAACTTGGTTAATTGCACGCGAAATTTATCCGTTAACGAACCGGGACAACGCTCGTGTCGCGATTAACATCGTGGGAAAGCCTTCGTTCTTTATTTGCTTCGGTCGAAGATCTTGAAAGTCTTGAAAGTCTCCGAAAGAGGACGATATTTGGGAATTAATTTCTGTTAACCTTTAATTACTCGCATGGTAATTTCGATGTCTTCGTATATGAACTAACCTCTCAGAACCACCCCTTAGGGGAAATAGAAATCTCGAACCGATATCGATCGAGCAACGGACTTCGACCTCGCCACGAGAGGTCCTCGAGGACCAAGGAGGCCGGGAAAAACCGTTCCGGCAGGATCGGAGCAATCGACTAATGGCGATCGAACGAGAATCCTGCGCTGGTCCCTTTCGGATCTTGATAATTTCCTGGGTAAACAGTGGTATTGTCCTGCTGCGTGTCTTTTGTCGCCCTTCCGGGGAGACTGTCTTTTGTGATCGAACCTCGTCGATCATCCAGCTATCGTTCACTTATTTGTTCGAACGACCGTTGCTCCAACAGCTTCTAAATGCTAAATGATCTCCCGGTAAGTTGTCCTCCGCTAATTCTTCCGACGAGTCATCGAGTCTCGATTCATTACGCCCGTGTTGAACTTTTAGGGTTGCAGTTCTTCTTCTTTTTCTAGCTTCTGCAGGCTGGAAAATTTGTCCGGAGAAGGTATTCGCTGAATCGATATGCCTCTTCCTCAGGTTTCCATCGGGTTTCTTCTCCCTTTTTATTCACGTGTCACCTTGTTCGTTCGCCGCCACGTCATTTTCTTCGTTTCCGAATCCCCGACACGTTCTACGACCAGAAGGGTGGAGACTGAATCTTTACCGTGAGTCACCGTCTATTCGCGACCCTGCTTTTCCCCGGTTCGGATAAAAATCCAACGTGTATAAATAGATAACGGCAATTAATCGCGTCCGAGCCGGGACGCCTCGCCGGAAATCGAGCCGATGTGAACGCTCGCGTATGTATAATTACTACACTGCGGATTTTTATGCGTTTATCAAGAAATTAACTGAGTGAAACGTAAACCAGTGAAGGATATAAAAAATTTAGAAATAATGTTATATCGTTTTCAGCGCAGAAATAATACGGGTGAAATGAATTTTTATTCAGCCTACTGCTTCCCACAATCGATGCAGAATATTTTTATTTTACATGGATTTTCATATTTCGGTATCGTCTCGATTGTGCGAGGGAAGTTTTCTTCGTGTATCGAGTTCAACAAAATGGTAACTGGCACGTTCGAGGAACGTTTACTCGGCAGAATGGTTTTAATATCGTTAGCCTGGTTCCAAGGTTTACCAAGACTTCTTTTCCCTGGCAGATTGTCATTCCCGATTGTTCGACGTCATTGTCGAAGCTGTGCAACAATGGCCTTTGTCGCGACACGAACAATCCAACGGTGTTTATCGGAGAATTTTCCAGTCGGAAAACATTTCACCGGACGGATCAATGGGGAAACAGAAGTATTGTGCCGATTTGCATGCCGCTAACAACTATTTTTAGGTGAAATTGTTTTAGTCCGCTGTGCCTGCGGTGTATCGATGTGTCCTACATGGCGCACAGTATTTTTTTTTTTAAATAAATGGAACCCTTAGAACCGATATTCGAAGCTTCCAGAACACCTAGCAGAAGCTACTTTGATTCGATGATTTCATGCACACTGGATTATGTGTGTAATATCTTCTGAGTTAGATCGGAAGGAAGCTAACGGTAACAATTAATCTGTACTAACTAGACTATAACGTAACGATACTGTTAAATAAATTTATGGATCTCCGTAACAAAATGGATGGCGAATGCAACACAAATTACAATAAAAATTTTTCCTAGAATATAAAATTCGATAGAATTCGGTACTATTTTTATTTGTTTTGGATCTACAAAGAGTGTTCCAATGAAAAATATGATTTTATTTCATTGCGATTTCTTCAAATTTTGTATATCTATAAAAATTGTAAATTGCATAAACATCCGCAGTCTATTGATTTGTCCGCGAACCTAAAATGATCGAAGCGGGAAAGGGGAAGTGCAAGGATGAATCGAGGATCATCCGAGCAACGGAAGATCGAAGATCGTTACCGGAAGCAGTTGCAGATCTGATCGGTGCAAGGTGTCTCACGGACGAAGATCGAGGGAAGGAAAAAATAAAATACACAAGAGCCGAGTATGGTTGCGAGGGACCTACGCGAACAGGGGACGAAAAGCGGAATGATAATAAATGACTAGCTCGAAGACGAGCGCTCGATTCACATGAGAAGATTGATGAGCAAAGACGAAGGGGATGGTTGGCCAGTTCCTCTCTCTCTCTCTTTTTTTCTCTCTCTCGGAAACGACTCCCTTCCTCGCATATTTTAATCCCCGAATCGACGGGGAACAGGATCATAGAGATACATACTTGCGTTTTGTATAGTGTCGCGGTGAAACGAGCTCGGTATTCAAATCGTTCGAAGCCGCGCGCCGATAATTAATGAGCGCCGCCGTCGTTCCTTCCGCCTTAATCGGCCCGCGGAATAATGAATCCTTGAGCGTGGCTGCCGGATCGAATACATTATCTGCGATGCGGATTTTTATGCAAATACAACGTTTTATGGACGGCTTTTAATCGACGGTTACCGGCTCGCTCGGTTATCACAACCGAGCATTTTATTATAATTCACTCGTGTTTACAAACTTCGCTGTTTTACACCCGAATACTTGAAATTGAACATTTTTTTAAAGGTTCTTAAGAGAAATTTATACATTTTTGCCGAGCGTAAGGAACATCGTCAAGTACGAAAGATCGGAAAATTGTAATGACACTTTAGGCTTGCTTCCCACAAGCGACATTCTGCATCGTAACCCAAGAACTGACCTCTCGGAGAATCCCCGTCCGGTCGATTTATTCCCAAACACGGAGGATTGGTCTGTTGGTCGGGTGAAAGGCGCGTGACCCGTGAAAATCGTTGAAAACTGGAAAGGCTTTCTGGAAAGTGAGAAAGGAAGGTTCACCCTTGGTCCAACGCCGGGTGGGAATGTAGAAAACGATCTTTCCAGGCGACGGGATTCTCCGGGTAGAAGTGGTTGTCCCCCTTCTCGACTATACGAAACTTAGGCCTCTTCTGTTCGACTTTGCTGCTCCATTGTGTTTTAGGGATTGAGAAAAGTCGAAACGCACCGTTAGAACGATCTCGAGGAGCAAGTCTGGTGAGACTTGTGGAGCTGTTGTGTTTTTCCTGGGTAGCCTAATAGCCAAAAAACAGTGGGATCCATTACGGGAATCGTGATACAAGGGGGTTCGGGATCAGGATTTTCCAGGCGGCGTGAACACGCCGGCAAAAACAGACGGGATCCCTCTAGAACGGCCCGTAACGGGTTCCGTCGTGTAATTACCACTAACGAACCGTTTGTTTCGACCGACGAGACGCACGGTGACTCGCAGGTGTGCCTGCAGTGCTGCCAGGAGCCCGGCGCCTAACCACGGTTGCATAATAAGCTGACTCGAGTTGTCCCGATCGATGCTATTCCGCGAGCAAACGGGAATCTCGAGGCAATTGCTCGTTACCCAGACCGATAACGATATTACTCGCAATCGGAGTAATCCGACGCTCAAAGATCGACTTGGCGTACAGGCCGGCTCAAATGATCGGGCTCGATCATGGTCCTGTTCTTTCCGGTCCGGCAAAATGTGTTGGAATTTATGTAAAGAACAAAAATAATCTACTATTACTTAGTAGGTTATACTATTGGTTTACTTTCGAGAACGCTCGAAAGATACATTGTATCTATGCGGTCCACATCAAGGAACCCTCAAGCTTCAAATGTTTCTGAGATCGTCATTCGTTTTTCAGAACGATTTTCATTCGCGTCCTAGTTTTCGTAGAGTAAAGACGTGCCTCTCTACGTGAATTGAAACATATCAAATTCGAATAAAATTCAAGTTATACTTTATACAGTGTTTATAGTTTATTTCTATACCCATATTCCAATAAAATGATGGTCCGAGTACAATTTGTTAGAACTTTGCTCTTGTTCGAGTACGATGCAATTTTTAATGGTGTCATTACGATTACGATTATTATTATGAACACATTGTTTTTTAATGTAGAGACTGTCTTTTTAGGACTTTTACTTTTATACTTTTCTAGTATATCTTCAATGATTTTTTTTACAATTACATTCAGTTTTGCGGATGCACTTTAATCTAATGCAATCGTGCAATACAATCGAAGGGGTACAGCGTTCGTCCCGGATGTTCGAGCCAGTCTGTAGATCAGGCGAATTTCCTGGCCACGGCTGTTTCGAAACAGCCAACCATGTTGTCGGTGGAAGTTATGGGGTTCCCTGGAAACGACATCGTTTTCACCGCGAGCCACGATCGCGGGTTGACGCAAGGGGTTTTCTGATTGGAGTGCTGCGCGGAGCCAGGCGGAACTGATAACCACTGATGCATTACTGTTGCGAGAAAATTTATTCCGGCGTTCGTTCACGTGTGCGGCAATGTTACGAAATTTTCTGCGTGGACCAACGATCGCTGATCGATCATTACCGCGCGTGACGTACGCGTGTAATTAGTAACAATGATGTCTTCGTTGCACGGTACGCAATGCTATCGGAGATATTAATTCCGGTACGAATTTCAAATCAGCGAATGATGAAACAACAATTAGCGATAAATAACAAATACATGATTGTTTTAATAAGTTCCAGAAAAGGAAACAATTACGTCAGAAATCAAATCAAATTAGTCTGACGTAGACGAGAGAGGCCCGGATAACGAGCGATTTTATCAAACCAGATCGAAATTAGGCGCTCTGATTTATCGGTGACGAATCATTTCATCAGCGTATTTTATGAATTTACTTTTTAAATGTATTTTACGTGTTGAATTTGTTTCGTGAATTTATTTGACGAGCTTATTTTATGAATGTACTTTACACATCTATTTCGTGTGGACGTATTTTACGCATTTATTTTTTCAATTTACTAAGTGCACATTTTTCAACCCTTCCACAATGACACGCGCGTATCGCGAAAAATTTATTTCATCGGTGTATTTTATGAATTTATTTTATCAATGTACTTTATGCATCCATATATTTTATGAATTTATTTAACGCATTTATTTTTCGAATTGATTACATGAACATTTGTCAACCCTTCCTTGACGACACTCACGTGCAACGAGAAATGATAAAAAAATGTCAGAAATTTAAAAAATGATTGGTCGACTCACGTGTATCTTGATTTATTAAAAAATGGATTGATTCGTTTGTCACTGGACAGAATGTCACGGTCATGACGCAGCGGCCATGTTGCGGGAACGGGGCGAGTCTAACAGTAAATTAATTAGGATTTCGAGCAGATGACAATCAGGTTGGTAATTCGTATCCAGTGGGAGACTGTCGTGCAGGCAGAGCAGTCAGAGTGCACGGTATTGTCACGGTAATTCCGTGGATAGCAGAGTACGCGCTCGCGCGGGCGCAGGTAACGGTGGCCGTTTTTCCGTCAGCGTTCCTTGTTTTGCCTCTCGTCGACAGGCTCGACTCGCATGACGACTGCCAATGCGTATGGTTGTTCCCACCTCCGCTTCCTGGTCCCTGACAGAGCTTCCGGTCTCGTGACAGCCCGTCCTGGTCCACCGCTCGTTCCGTCCCAACGTTACGGGTTTGTCACTTTCACGTCGCGTTTCACCTCGACACGGGCCTCGGTGCATTACTGCATTACTGCACATGCTTCCTTCCTAGTGCATTAGGAGCGCCGCTCAGAGAAACTCGATGATTCGCCGGTATTCGCTCAACACTCTGCGAGCGCCTTGCCATTTTTCGCTGTATTCTTTCAAATTCAAGCATCGAATCTGATCTTCGAATCTAATCGAAATCTGATAGTATTAAAAAGGAGTCTGTCGGAACCGTGAAAATTTTTCTCGCTAAGGGCACGATCTCACGAAGATCACGGGGCGGCGAAAGGTCGGGGAAAAAAGGATCGGTTCCTCCTCGGTTGCAGTTTTCCGTTACCTCGGTCAACATCGAAAATCCTGTTGAACGCTCCACCATTTTTCACCTCGTTCGTTCACGGTACTCTGCCTCCTGTCAGGACCGGCACATCATCCTGGTCAAACAAGACCCCACATGATTCGTTTTTGCCGCGTCCTTGCCGAACCACCATGAATTATTTATTCACCGTTGGGGATTATCAGCGGGTACCCACCCTCGATTTTCCACGCAGCCGCCTCCTTCCATCCGGAACACACTCTATGCCACTTCCTAACGATTTTTTGCACGACACCACGAAGTCCTTTGTCAGGGGGTATGCACCGGGTAGCGTGGTGATCGACGTCGGATGCACAATGCAATCGAATTTTCTGAGGGCACGTGTTTGCTATGGACGAACATGTTGACCTAGATTCTTTTTTCAAAATCGTTCTGAAATTTTACCGAGAATTTGGTTAAATCGGGCAATAAGATGTTTTCTGAACACAAAGTTAAGTTTGAGTTAGGCTTGATATAAAATTATAAGATACAAAATTATTTGTGTAGGAAGAAGTTGTTCAGAATGTCGACATATACAACTAGACTGCGGATTTTTATGCATTTTTGGCTTATAGAAATGTTCAAAAAATGCTGCAGTATCGGATTCGACAGAATTTAGTACGATTTTTATTTAGTATTTTGGATTTACAAATTTTACTTGGGAAATGCATAGACATCCGCAGTCTATTTCTAACATATTTCAATTTCATCGAAATCCGTGAGGAAGTAAAGTTTCGACAAGTTCACCCAAATTCGACGCGCAGAGAATCTCCTGGAAGACTATGGAAACGGAATCGTCTAGCCACTGTTGCGTGTCACCGTGAACGAAGTTAACGGTATTGATCTCGGGGCCAGTCCAGAACGAGACGGACACCCGGTATACGTGACAGCCGTGCGTTATCCTAGGATCTGAGGAAATAAACGGTTTCCTGAGTGAAACGTGCTACCGCGGGCGTGGGCTCTCGCCGCCGCCAACAGCCAGATAAAAGCACGCGCGCCTGGGGAACCTCTTTCCACGGAGAGTGCCGAAGAACGATGTTCGTCCGTGGTTCATAAATATTCATCCACTTCCGTAATAAAAAATTCGTGAATGGAAAAAGGGAATTGTCCTTGGCCGGTTGGTGCGGCGTCTTGCAGGAAGAAACGCTTCGGTTACGTTCACCTCTTCGTCCCTGTCCTTGGCTGTCATAAAAAATTGTTTCCACTTATGGCAGATGTGGCGACAGTTCGCTCTCCCCTCCACCCATCCCCTTGTAAATTAATAATCAAGGCTGCGAGTGCGTGAGCGGGCCTCCCACAATGTCGCGTTCTTGCCGGCCACTTCGAAGTCCAAGGAAAAATTGCATCTTTCAGAAATACGTAAAACCGTTGAATAAAATATTCAGCCGAGGTTAGAACAACCTAGAAAAGTTCTTATCCGCGAGCGGGCCTAAAAACTCCACAACGGTTAAACTCGTTGGTATTGACCCATTAAGGTTAATTGTTCCAGTAATTCGTCGTTGGTGTCGTAGTCACCGGGTTTACAATAGCGAAACAGCTGTCCGACGATTTCGAAGAAGGTGTGATCGCGTTTTCCAGTCGAGGAAATTTCTATTCGATCTTTGAAAGTGTCTCTCGATGAACAGACTCAATGTTCATGTTTGTACTGGACGGATCACTGTAGCAGAAACCGTGTTTCCAAAGAATCCCGAAGGAAAAGGCGGTGTGTGTCCGTTCTCTCACGGTCCATTAAGCCCGAGAAGTCGTACGCGAGGCGTTCGCGTGAACGCCCCATAAATAAGACGATCCTCTCTAGAACCCGCATCCTGTCGATCCGAAAGTTCCACGGATAAACCAGTAATACTTGACACGAGAATGTGACCTTATTTCTGGAACCGGCGACGCACGCGTTTTCTATAATTGACTGCTATCCGGATAATTATTCTCATTCTAGAGTCCGTTTGTGCGGCTCGGCGCTACCATTACAGGTTCCTTTTCATTTTTGTCGTAGAACTTATTCCAAATGGTGAAAAATTGGCTTTCATTTTCCCTTAAGAGAACTTTCCGAGCGACGTAATATTCCAACGAAAGAAAGTAAAAACGTGGAGCCTCGATGAAAATCGGCGTGGCAGGAGCAGCAGCGAGGGGACCAGTTCGCAGCGTGCGAGAAAGTGCGAATTAAAAATCGGAACATAAATTCTTCGGGCTCGTTCTCCATGGTCCGACGATCGGCGGGCTCGCTCGGGAAATCGGCACGCGGTGCTCGCATACATTACTCGAGCAGAATATGCGGCGGCGCGGTGACACGCGAGAGCCTAACAAGCCGATCGTGACATACGTGACAGCCTGGAAGAACTATCGGGATTATGGTTGTGTCTCGCCGAAACCGAGAAATCCTGTCGTCACCGTGAAAGTCCCCTGAGATTCCACCCCGAAAAGAAACCGATTCTCGTTTTCACGATGACACGCTTGGAAAAAATTCCCCGCGGGGAAAAACGTCGAACCGAAAGCGTCCGGACCGATTTTCTAATTCGTATCATGTACGAAACCAGTCCGACGACCACCGGTGAATCATGTTTCAGGGTCAACATCGTCCGCAGCAATTACGGCTAGCGAGATTTTCCCAGAACAAAGTTACGAAACCCACGTGAATCATGATCGCGACCGGTGAAACCGGCATTGCGCTGCCATTTTTTTCGGTGCAGATTGCGTGCACCTGTTTAAGGGTCGAGCCCGACACGCGAGTCTTGCCCTGGAAACGAGCCGGAGCGATTCCTTGACGCATAGTTGTGTCAAGCATTTCGAAAGGAGTTAATCTTTTAACCCTTAAAATTTTCTACGATATTCAACGATGTTCTACCTTATAGTTTCAATGCATACTTTTATACCTTAAATGCCGAGTAATCTACGATGATCGAAGAACACACAATCTACAATACTTTTGGTATTTATCGACAAAAATATTAAAGACGGTTTAAAGAGAAATTGATAGTGGATTCATGTTTTAACGTGCCTTAATTCGTAAATAAATTTTCATTGAAGAAACGCTATTCGCTCGAAGCTGGTCACGATTAGACAAATCGATTAGCGTCCTGGGAGCATCTATGGATCACGATCCGAAACCCTAGGGATTCGAGCAATGCCCACGCGTCTATCTTTAGCGTCATTGATCGTCGTCCGTTTTCATGGCGTCAATCCCCGGCGCAGGATGTCAGGAGAACGAGGTTGGCATTGAACGTAACCCCTCGGGTTCCTCTATCTTTAGCCGTCGGATCGATGCGGATATGGAAATAATCACAGGCTATTCGCGAACCATCAGCTGGTGCTCGAGTAGACCAGTTGAGGGCGTGCACGGCACGCGGTGTCCATCTGTGCTGTTGGAATGCAGGTGAAAGACCCCTGAGTCCCAGCCGACGCCGATTTGTCGGTATCGGGGCCGAGCACTCGAGGAATCCGGTCGATCTCGTCCTTCTGATAACGAGCCACAAACGTCCTTCGGAACCACTGATAAGGCATTCCTGCGTCGGCGTTTAATGGACGTGCCGGCGGCCGATCGTTTTCCGGCCACCTCGACGTGACTTCTCGGACGCGTGCTCGATACCACCGTCGAGATAATCGACTGACAATTGCGCAACCAACTCCTGAACGATGACGACCACAACAAGATGACGCTCTTCTTTCGGCTCTGATTCGCGACGATTCGATCGTTGTCACAATTTCATTCACCATTCGTCTATAATATAATGTACGATACCAGCTGTCTGTAAATATAACTTTAATTGAGTGAAAATCAGGAAAATGTTGAAATCATAAAACAAAATTTGCATTTTTAGAACTTTGGAAATCGTTCAGCCTCTACACTTGTAGATCGAATAGTTGGTATCGATGCAACATCGACATACATAAATTCATCTTCATTCGCAGAAAATGCGAGACGAAAAAATGACGCGGGATTGCAAAACCTAATCAGGCACAATAGCACATTTGTGTACAATCCGATGACGATCGTAATTCGAGATTTTGACGGGGGTGTAGACCGAGGGTGGAGACTCTTACTCCCATGGGGACGAGTAAAATTGATCAGCGTTGGCGACAACCATCCCCAAGTAAACAAGAAACTCTGACGTACATGTCTATCTTTGGGCCGAGCGAGAATAGTCACGAATGGCCGGCGTGGGCGTGATTCGGTACCATTTCGAGCGGTAATTGCTCGGCTGAATAGAAACCGGCCTAAGGGAGACCGCAGGGTGTCTTCGTGACACTTTGGTCCATCTTCACTCCTACGCTGTTCGTCTGGATGACGTCAATCTCACGATAGTGTGTCTGGACTTACGTGGTTTATCCGTTTTCGTGATTGTACTCGGTGACTCAGAAACGTTTGCTCGAACGTAAACCGATCAGCTCGACCGTGAGTTAATTAACCCAATTAACCCGTGGATTTTCATTGGATCAACCGCTTGACAAATACAGGAATAGCCAAACAATATTTATATAGTTCTGTTCCGTCTAACAACCCTTTCGGAAAGCATCAATACCTCTTCAACTTTAAAAGTAAGAAGATTTATATTTGTATGCTCAACTATATCCGAGTAGTTGACTATATTTACACTTTGTAAATGTCAAGAGCGTTGTCCACGTTCAGCCGGTCAAAGGGAACGTCTCTGTTAGCCGTTGACGTGAACCGAGTCGCACGACATCGAATAAATTATGCACAGTCCGAGGGGTACTTTTAATTAGATACGATTGGGGGCAAAGGTCGCGGCCGGCTATCCTCAATTACCCCTAGCAGGACCGATCAATAAGTCCGAATCAGCGTATCGTTGGGTCTGATTGATCCTCATTAGACCCTTAATTTTTTGCTTGTTCCAGGCGAGCTGTACGTGGAGGATCTAGGCGAGAGACGGGTCGTGTCCATCAGGATGGGTTGGTTGTGGGTCGAGGGTACGCCGATGAGGCTGCCCCTCAGGGCGTTGAACCTGAGACAGGCGGCTCCCAGCCTGTGTCAACCTCATGCCCTTGCCCTGGGGTTCACCCTGAGCAACTCGCAGGATCATGCTCTTGCCACATTTTGGGTAAGTCGAACGATTATCTTACATACATATGTTACATTCCTCGCAAATCTTTGTGGAGTTATTTACAAAGTCCAACTACCTGTGTTAAGAAGGTAGACTCGTTTCCAGAATTAAAAACAAGCAAAAATGAGGCTTTGGTAGTCCTTTCACTGTTCCAGCTTCAAATCGATTTATCCTGTTACTATACAAGCTTAAATAAATTCGAAAACAAAGTAAGGAAGAGTGTAAGGTTTTGTGAAGTTCGAGTCGAATTGGACGAGTATCGATACGCCAGCGAAGTGCAACGTGTACCGAGAGAAACACACAGGCGATCAAACGTTCGGATCGAGGAGGAAGTCGAGGAGCCAGGATAGGCGAGACAGTATAATCGCTGCGGCACGCAATGTAATCGCATGTAAATGACTTTTATCTGCGGCACGATCCGTTTCCTTGCCCGTAAACACTTTCTCGCCGCGCTGCCTCTACCAGCTCCCGTTTTGCTGAACGCTGTAACTTCTAATTACGGCCCCGTCGCCGTTCGATTTCCAGCTCGTTATACAATCCCGCGGCCACGATCCCAGCCAGTCCCGGTCTCGATTCCTAGACACCGCCAAAAATTTCGTTTCGTCCGACTTTCTCCGCTGCTGCTTTGCATAATGTGTCTCGGGCGGCGCTCGATTCACTCCGTTCGACGCGCGACGTCCACGAAACTTTAGAACGTCCATCTACACTGCAATATTTCTCCGTCTTTTCAACGTGTTCGAACGGTAGACCGAATTTTCAAAGTCTACAGCCACCACCGTAATATTTTTCTTCTGTTAGAGTCACTTCAGATTGCTCGCCGTTGCGATTTGTCCCCAAAATTGTTGAAGAAGTTTTAAACAGAAATTGACAACCGGTACCTGGTTGTCGATACACAATGCATGTCATAGACATAATACAGGCATAATACATGTCAATACATAAAAGCTAAATTGTTTGGAAAAATTGTTCGTGGAGTTCTCTGATAATTTTACCGTATCAGCCACATTTCCAGCGGGAAATACTTCCGGCGTGAGCCGGATAAGAGAGGACGATGGCTATCGGACGGCTTCCGCGAAGGTCGATCGGATAAGATAAAGATAAATCGTCGAAGGACGCGTCCGAGATGATGTAAGCCTCGTATCCGCGCGTGGGGTTCGTAAGGTAATAAGGTCAGTAGGCAAGGTTAAAATCCGCGGTCTCGCCGATAAACGGACGCGTGGGAGATTCGTGCGCCATTCTCCCGTGACCCGGCATTGTCAAGGAGTCCCACCATCCTCCTTTTCCTGGCAGCCGAGTTCCTTCGCCCCGTTCGCTTAGTCATCGAAAGGACGTCTCGTAATATCTTGATCTAACGCGGGGATTGCTGCCTCCTTTCGGAAATCCGAGGACGGGAACAGCCATTTTCGAAATTGCTTCCCCAAGCCTAGCCTGTATCTTCCCGAGACAATGGAGGACACCGTTCTGCTACCATTGAATCGTATTGTTGGCAGCCTCGCGTGGGAGTATTCCTCTTCCTGCTGATCCCACGACTCGGGATTTTCGAGATAAATCGTGTCCTTCGGAATTAAGCCTGTTACCGGGATGCGAGGTAGCTAAGATCGAGGATCACTCGAATTGCTCTATCACCGCCATTTCGTAATGTAAGGACGTGAAAAAAGATTACCAGGACTTTATACCTTGAATTTTCATACTCTATACCTAACCAACCTCAATCCCAGAAAAAAATGAGTCTCACAAGTCTGGTTCTTCTTCTTGCAGGCAGACACAGAACCGATCTACTGGTCCTGGGTGCGAGCGATCGCGGCGGAGCTGGTCAGGCAGACTCCCTTCCGAGCGCAGCGTTGTCTGAACTTCCTTGAGATTCTAACGATCTGCCCTAGAGGGCCAGTTCCACTGCCAGACAGCCCGACGGAGTCTCGAAGACGTTCCCGAAGCGAGTTACGCTGCTGGCCAAGCGACTCTCCCACGGAGAAGGACACTCGAACGGCCGCTACGATCCTGGAGGACTCTCGAAGAAGAGCTAGAAGCGAGTTAAGAGGTTGGTCGAGCAGTAACTCAAGCGACGAAGACCTGCTAGGCGAGTTCCGCAGCATCCCTGCGATCATAACCAAGGAGCAACCGGTGACGAGGACGTGGGGTTGCAGCGAGAGCAGCGAAGGGAGCGACGACAGTCTACCTTGGAGCGGAGTTTGTCGGTCGAGTGTGGACTCGGTGGATTCAGCAGTGTCTTTACCAGAGCCAGAAACCAGAGAACAAAGGATCCAGCGCTACAAAGAAGCCAGAAGACGAGAGAACGAGGCTAGAAGCAGGAGAGTCCTCGAAGAGGACGCCAGACGAAGAAAAGCCAGAGCACTAGAGGAGAACAACAACGACATCCTGAAGACGTACGGTTCCAGCAGGTCCAGGAGCAGGATTTATTCTGGAAACGACAACGATGATCTTCGTCTGACGTCACCGAAGAAGGACGAAACCCTGAATGACTCTTCCAGATTAACAAACTCGAGAAACGAGAAGAACATTACCAGGCTGCCTCCGGTGAAACCCAACGAGTCCACAGTGAGATTCGAGGATGATCAACGAAATGAGGACGACAAGAGGAACAACAACAGCCCGAAGAGTGGCTCGAGTCCAGGCATCCTCAGAACAGACATCAGCGAGAGGAGGAGCAGAGCCAGGGAGAGAAGAGTTATCAGAGAAAAAGGACAACTGCTGACCCAGGTGACGAGTCCTACAGTGGAGACTCTTCAAGAGCGAAAGGAACGTCTGGCGCAGTTGTCCTCTAGGATACCAGTGCCTCGACAGGCTACCCAGACCTCCAAGCTACCTGAAGTAGCTAGCTCAACAGGTCTTCCTAGGTCGTCGACTTCTTTGTCCGTTCTGACCGAACCTTCCTGCGAAGAGGACGTCGCCAGGCTCTTGGAAAGGTGCCAGAGGGTGGATCACTATGTCCCGGTCAGGGAGAAGCTCACGCTGTTCGAATCCCTGTCGAGATTAGGCGGCAGACTGGCTAGAAGCACCGAAGATCTAGGTAGATCCTCTGCTAAACCCAGTCCCAGGGGAAAACAGCGAGCCAGGTCGCTTCATGATCTCAATAGGGGAGTCAGAGCAGTTCCTGTTAGGGAGATGTGCAGGTTTTTCGAGGGTGACGTGGAACACGACTCCATTGTCAAGGCCAATCTTGCCAAAACCAGGTTCAGCGACCCTGTGACGCCTACCAGGATCACGTGGAAAGAGAGCACGAAGGAGGCTGCGCCCTGTGTCAGATCCTCTGCGAGGAAAAAACATTACTTCAAGTAGCGATCGTGTTAGGTGAATCGTGGTGAATCCTTCTTACAGCTTCGTGGTCGATTGTGAAAATTAACGCGCTTTCGTTCGGTGGGAAGCGAGGACGATCCAGTTTCAACGTTTTGTAAACGGATTGTTGGATCGTTGAAAATGTTGATATTGAAGTTGTACTATTTTGTAAAACGTTGAAGCTGACTGAAAGCAGTTTGATCATGGAGAATCGTCACATTCGTGTCGGGAGAAAGTCGCTGCCCGGAGCAGCTTTTTTCCTTGCCGCACAGGAGTCGATTCGTTCTCGATTCTCACTCTGACCGAAGTTCCAATCGACCATTGAACGATAGTCGCAACTGATCCCTTGCTTTGTAATGTTCTAAATGTAGCAGCAATCGAAGGCCTTCGTGCGTAGACTGGATAAGTCTGAATTCCGAAAGAACTATCTTGCACCAAATAGTCTGCAATAAGAATATGTGAAGCTTCGATAAGTACTATTCTAGTGGAAAATACACTTGTTAGTTTCTTGCACTGAGGTGGAAAATTTTTCAATCGCTTCACCTGAATTTTTCAATCAAATAAGTATATAAGTATGTCTCATCGTTGCAAAGACAAGGGATTCAAATACAAATTCTCATTGATCCTAGATAACTAAGCTATGTTTGTTGATATCCAACTGCTAAAATGTATCATCCTGCGAAGAAACAGTCTCGATGGAACTACTTTTATTTGGTTTCTAATTCATTGATTGAATCGTTCAGCGAAACATTATGATTTTCACGGAAACTTAATTATCCAGGGTTAATTGTTCCAGTTCGATGTCTTCTAATTAGATCCCTGTTATTTATTTCGATTTCGTAGATCCCCGCGAATCAAAACGAACGTGATCCGACAGCACGTGGAAAGAATGCACTCGTGTCGGATCGAAAACTGAACCAAGGGAGAGAGAGAGGCAATCGGAGAAACCGGTAATCTCCATTCACCGAGCGATCGCCGCGATCTTGAACACCTGTCGAACGCAACTCGAAAATTGTCGAACATCTTAGCCCCTTTACTTTCGGCGACTCGATCTCTCGATTGTTTTCTCGATTGGGCGATTGTTTCCGGTTCCGTTCTCCTCGGTGTAATCGATTATATCCAAAGAAAGGTATAAATTACAGGGTGCGAGGAGGAACGAAAAAAATCAGTTTTGTCGTATAGACATTTTTGCGAAGCAAGAAATTATCGTTCGACCGTAGACATTTGATATGAAATTAATTTTTCATTCGAGATCTCTTCAGATCGACAGGTGGGGCCAATAAAAATTTGTTTGTGCCGAGTAGACAGCGGATCTTTATGCAAAATAAAAATGTTTTGCAAAAGCATAAAGAATTCATAATTTCTCGAATTTTTCGCCAAACATTTTAGCGCTTCGCAAACGTCCACAGTCCAGTGAAATAATTTCTACGTGTCTCAAAGTTCTGAAAATGAATGGTCACGTTATCAAAAGGGAATATAATTGAGAAATGGATCGAATCACCGAGAAACGATCAAATTTTCTCGTACCTGAAAAATTCGTGCGAAGCTGTCCGAGGGCAACGATAGTAGATGATTAAGTGAAATGAGTTTTGCCGGGGGAATATCTGTCGCTCGAATTTCGAGCATCCGTTTCGAGGACCGACTAACGTCAGCTTCCGGTCGCTTCGAATCGGGACGATCACTTCCGTTCCCGTTTCTCCTGCACTCTCTCTTTCTCTCCCCTTTTCCCCGGGCGTTTAATCAATAAATGAATCGCGCTCAGCCGCGTCTCGTAAATCCTCGGCAATTTTCACGGGCGAATTATTGTGGCGAAGCTGAACAGAAGGACGAAAGAACCTAAATAACAAACGTCGATGCAACAGTCCCGTTTCGTTTTCCATGGAAATTGCTTTAGTTGTCGTTGTCGCGATCAGCGATACGCGTTAAAAAATGAATTACGTTGTTCAACCAAGTGCCAAAAAAATGTTACGTTTCTCGCGTTCGAAACGAGACGAGCTTGTATAAAAATGAAAAACGGAAGTGTAATGAATATTACGATATTTGTACATACATATTGTTTGTTCTAGAATATAGTTCGACGAAGGATAACGAATCGTTCGTTGCGGAGGAAACTGGAGATTCATTATTTATTGTACACGCGTAGAAAAACAAAATACGATATTGTGTCTGGAGATGAATTCTCTGAGAATCGATCGATTTCCGACGATTTTTTTTTATTTGTAAAATAAATTCTGTTTTCAAGAGGTTTCGGTTTTCGTCGATCAAAGATGTACACCTCCCTGTTTCCTAATTTCCTCTGTTTTCGTATTATAGTATGCATAGAAATTGCGTGTACGTGCGACAGTGTGCGGATCGGTGTGCTTTGTGTATAAAATTGTAACGAAGCGGAAAGAAGTAGTTGATAATCGTCGAGAAAATGAAATTATTTAAACGTTGACGGATCGATCGAGCCTTGTTCAAAATTTCTAGCTCGTCAGCTAGACAATTTTCCCGAAAAACTCGGAAATTCGATAACAGTTGATCTCTGCTTGAGAAATATTAGCGGCGGTGTATAAAAAGAGTTTAGCGCTTGAAGTATAAGAATTATGCAGCGGATGTTCGTGCGATTGATGTCTGCCTGTGCGAAATAATAAAGGAAATGTTGGACTAACTGACTCTTGATTTTCTCTCGACAGCGAATTGCTCGAGCAAACAAATAACAGAGATATTCGCAGACCAGGGCCAATAGACAATAGATCGAGAAGATGGATAGTGAGCCGACAATGTCCGAAGATCCCCGAGGCAAGGTTCGATCGCAGCCGACGACAGGGTGAGTCGAGGAGCAACCCCTTGCGCCTCGGACACACCTTATCACCGTTTTAATGTCGCGTCAGAAGGAAGAGACACGACAATACGACGGGGAAGGATCCATGTAGATCTCTCTCGTCTGTAAAAATCATGCAATTCCGAGTGGTCGGACGGGGCAAGGGGACGTGAGAAGTCATCCGAGGGGCAAGGGGATTGTGGAGCCGGCGAAAAAATGGAAAAACTCGAGGCAGACTGTTGTTGTTCTGCGGAAATCCTGTAGAACCGGTCGCTGAAACCCTGTAGATCGCCAAAGAGCTCCTTCTAGTCCCTCGTCAAGAAGAAGATCCGAAAAAAGAACTCCCCACCCTTCGATTTCGCGAACCAACCCTGTTTTGCAACAATCTTTTGCAATACCGCTGGTAGAACGATGCTTTATAGATCTGCAACTCGTATTTAAGCGTTTGTTCTAATAAAAGGGACGAATAAAATGGCCGTTACTGTAAAAGTGATTGTCGTTAGAAAGTCGAGCGCCCATGCAGGCCTTGGCAATTCTCACCGCCTTCTTTTACGCCGCTCCCCACCCCGTAAACCATTCAGGATGGTTTGTTAGAGCTCCACTTTGTTTAACCGTTTATCCAGCAAGTTGATCGATCGAGTCACGTGGCTTTAGAAGGGAGGAATTTCGGGATCTTTCAGATTTTCTATGTGGATAGTTCTTCGGGCCCTTACACGGCACTTGCAATCTGTTAGATAACTATTGAACCGTTCAAATCTGTTTATGTTTGTTAGAGCATCAATATATTAAATATAGATTTTTGAAGATCGACGATTGCGAAGTAGTATAGCCAGAAGGTGAAAGACGTTTCTCGATGATCGGAAGTTTTTCATTTGCGCGTTCTTTTCCGAGTTAGCTTGTTCAGCGATTGAAAGGAGATTCGCCGAGCTGGGGCGATAAATCGTCGAAATGGAAAACGCGTGACTTGGCGTTTAGTTCAGGTTTACGATCATGTGCGCGCAACGTTCCGGGAGCTCGTTCGTTTAAGGTCGACGAAAAGGGGCTCGAGTAAACGAGCAAACTCGGTCCACTTTCACGAGAGCCGCGGACTCGCTCGCGAAACCGGGAATACTCCCGATACAATAATTTCACGGTGCTGCGTCGTTGCGCAAGCCTCTCCTTTTCTAAAGTTCATCGCGCGTCGATCCGAGCCCGCGATCTTACGAAAAGCCGCGCTAATTAGACAGAGTGCCGCGTGCCGACGATCATTGTGCATCGGAGGGTGAGAAAAATGGAGGGAGACCAACATGAGAATCGTGCGTGGGCGTGCATGCTTCGCGAAACATTGTTCTGTTGTATAAATAAATTCGCAGAGACTGTTTATTAAACGAAGTAACCGGAAGTCGTCAGGATCGTCGAAAGGAATTGTGCAACGTAACCAGAAAATTGTTTCAAAGTCGTAGTTACAGTAGAAACGAATGTCAACCGAACAAATCAGACTGGCGAGTCTTGAATAGACAAAGTAACCGGAAATAATTAGGATCCTTTAACGAAATTGCGGACGAAGGAAAAATGCAATTTTCATACAAACGACTGTGTCTTCGTTGTAACGAGATATTGTTTCCAATTCATCAAAATGATTGAAAAGGGATATTTTTCCTGATTCCTCGTCGATCTTTATTCGATAGAAACATTGTCCCAGTCCATTAAAAGCGTGTGTGTGTTCCTTCAACAATCTTAACATGTCGAAACTAATGTATAACAATATTTGAATGTATTCATAGTTCCGTTATTTCAACTGTATACATTTCTGCGTAGTCCAGTAACCACTAGCCTCGATAAATAACATAATTCCCAGCTTTCACCCACAGCACTCGACGAAATAAATTCTCCCATCGTTCCTCTTGCTAAATTATTTATAAGAATGAGAACTCCTGTGAAAATGCACAGTCTATGCGTTCGTATATAATCAAACACGAACTCTAGAAGATCGTTCCGCGTTACAATCGGCCAAGACAGAGACAAATCTCCGTATCGAGCCAGGCTGTTGCCGATTTGCATTTCCCCGGTCAGATTGCAGTCGGAACGTTCGATGCATATTTACACGCGTGCTCGGGACACACCTGCAGCTAGATTGCAATTTGTATCCCCGACGGTGTCGTGCTCGCTTTGTTCACTTTGTTGTCGCGGCCGCGTATCAATTCTCTTCGTACTTCTCTTCTTTTCCTGGCGTTACATCAGTGTCCTGTGCACCTTGCATCCAGGTGACTCGCAGGTATCCAGCTATTCGATCGAAAACACACGAGCCAGGGTCGTTGACCGTTTACCAGGTTTCGTGTCGACGAGCATGATTTTTTCACCAGACACCGACGGATCGTGGTAGTTTCGTCGTTGGTGATAAAAAGCGAAACATGCAGCCGACGCGTGCAACGTCGGTGCAACGTCGTCGTTCCACGGTTTTATTAGGCTCTCGCGTTACGTCGATCGTGTCCTGCAGGCGCGGTTCCACGTCGGGTGCGCAAGAAACGCGGGTAATCGAGTGACCGGCCTTGATGGTCGCGGGTAGTCGCCGAACAGGTACGCGCTACGACAAACACTGCGTTTAGCTCTGAAAATGCATCGTTGCATTACGTTGGAAATTCCAAAACACGCTTACGATTCGTTCAGCGGTAAAAATGAATTCTTCAGCTCAGCGCCTCAAAATTGGTCTGACGAATGCAAGAAAATTGAAACTGCAATTAAACACCTCAAAACTTTGCAATCTAGATTTTATTAAGTGCTATAAAGTGCTTATAGTGTTCCCAAGTCTGACAAATTTTTTTTTCTCCCTTTTCTGAAACTTGACAAATTGTTCGAAATCGTATAAATTGTTTTGGCCAACTTGGTCGCAACAAGACTCCATGAGCAACGAAAGCTGCGTTTCCAGGTGGTCGTCATCCAATCATCGATGTCGCAGAACAGCTTTACAGCTTCATAAAGATGTAGAGCTGAAAGTAAAACGCGGCCGGGATCTCGTTTTTAATGACGGCACCAAGTTTCTCGAGAGGTTCGATGATAGCGTGCTTCTCATCAGTAAATCAGCTTGCCGTAATACCGTTGGCTATTGTATTAATTATGATCGAAGGCGTGAGCGAAGGCGATTGTTGACTTTACTAGCGTGAATGGTAATGGAAACGGAAAGTTCGCCCGCCCGTGGAAAATGCACCTGGGCACAGTGCTCCAGAGTGTATCGATCCGGTGCACAGGACGCCGATGCACTCCATGAAATGCGATACGACTGCAAGGACCCGCGATTTGGAACGAAGTGTACGCACCGAAAATTTACATGTTAATTATAATCGAATAATTCGTCCGAGAATCAATTGATACAGGGACATATTTACATTTAGAGAATGTATTCGGTATGGGAGTGGGATAATAAGCAATTTCGAACGGGGATATTAATTAGGATGCTTTCGCGCCATCTGACGGTTGCATGTTCTGCAAATGGCGGTAAGCCGACAGGGTGTCGCCACCGACGAGATCTCCTGCCGGTTCGTAGAGGAATTTTGGGTAAACTTCTAAAATTTTGCACATAGGTTCATTTTACATTAAAAATTAGATTGTTTCTGAGTTAGATTTGGATATGATTACGTTTAATTTTTAGTAAACGTACTCCTGATAAGGTAGAAAATGACATTAAAATGACAAAAAACTTAGGAAACATGTTTGTAACATGTTGAATCCGATTTTACTGATTTTCGGAACTAGCCAGAATTTTCAGCAACGTGCTATTTCAGATGATAAATGCCTAAAATCCGCAGTCCAAAGAACAGACCATCAGCGCCACCTGCCGCAAAACGTCCAAGCAGCTCCACCTCCGCTTTTCCCAGAACTTTTGACCTTTAAAACTCCGCATAAATAAACCCAATAATCACCAAACAACGCAAAACCTCGACAAAAACGATAATATTCCAAATACCACAAACCCGGCCCCTGAAACCCTTCAAAACAATCCACCAAACATTTCAACTGTAACAAACAATACGCAGATCGTCAACTAGTCCGCGTTCATTTTGCAACCCGTGACGTTTTAACCAAAAGCGAGTGTGCAATGATGCAACGAGCTGCAGTCGGCGTGCATCCTGTCTGGTAACGGTTTCGATCAACGATCAAGAATCTACGACGAGGATTTGTATCAGGGTACGACGAAAGAAGTAAATATTTGTGAGAAGCGGGAAATGCTTTCGATTCAAAACTGGAGGAACGGATATATCAGCGGAAAAAGAGCAAACGCCGAGGACCCCAGGCGCACGATAATAGAAACCGTTCCTCTATTCGTTCGCTCGCTATTTACAAGACAATAATATTCGGTAAAGTAAGAGAGGGGGCTTTTGGGAGGGGTGCGGAGGGGAGGAATCCGGGAAAGAGAGAAAGGGTACGAGTGTGTTCCATTAAGAGAGAGAAAGAGTTAGAGAGAGAGAGAGAGAGAGAGAGAGAAATCGCGAATCCGTTCTCGCGCAACAGTATCGCCTGTGAGGTTAAGTTCTGGCGACTGGTGTTTCAGTACGGGACGAGACATCTCTCGGTGTGGTTCTCGCAACTAGTTCTTCGGCAACCGACCCGACCAAAGTCCGAGTGGTGTTTTCGTTCGTACGCGTTCTCACCTGTAAGCTCGCCGGAGTCACCACCGGACAGATAAACCAGACTTAGAACGATCGGGGAACCAGAGGAGCACCGAGATCAAGATGAATGAGAGGGATCTACAGCTGGCCAAGGCGATCGTGGACCTCCAGCTCGAGGACACCGCGCCGAAGAAGACCGCCGTCTCCAGGATGCAGGACAAACAGCAGACCTTCAGGTGAGAGGAACAGAAAGATCCGAAGGACAAGGTTTTTGTAAGATTCAGATTGAAATTCGAGGCGGTAACAAGGGACGGCGCTTACCCGCCTACGTATACGCGCCAGGATTATGCTGAACGGTATCGTAGTGATTGTTGATCGGGGGATTCAATCCGTTCGCGATGGGAGCCTGATTGATTCAAGATTGACGGCTGCTGATGCGAATCTGAACAGCGGCCGAAGTAATTGGTTCATTTCGCGATAGGGATGTCGGTACGCTGAGGATCTTTATGTTCAATAAAAATGTTCTGCATCGATTCCGAAGATTTATTAAATTCTTTATAAGTTTCTTTATCATTTTTGTTCTCGATGTGCTAGAACTCGTTTCATGTTTTATGTTCGTTTTTGGAGATCATGTATAATACCTGAACTGTCTGACTTTAAGAGAATTATTGATTGTTCGTAGTCGATACTGTTCGATAAATAAATAAAGAGAGTTAACGAGAATCAAGAAAGAATTAAATGAGAAAAGAACAATTCTATTTTGCGCAAAGTTCCACGCATGCCGAGCTAATCAACAATCGCTATCGTACAGAGCCTCGACAACAACACTCGCGACACGAACAGCCACGTCGGGACGCCCCCATGGCGATCATTCGATCGATCGATCGAGCCCCACGACTCCCAGGGATCAGTTTCGAATTTCATGGCGATCATGCGCGTCACCTATGAATCTCGGCAGACGTTTACCGAGAGAAGTAGCCGGTATGTCGTGCTCGATCACCGTCTACCAGGAAAAATAAATAGTGACCGTTGACTAGAAATAACATTGGCAACGGGTTCGAGCTTGGTTCGTTGCCGTGGCTAACAATAACGTTCGCCGTTATAAATAAATGAACGCTATTGATCGCGCTGGACACAGCCACCTGCCAGAGTGGAAAACGTTATCAGCGAAATTCCCTCGGTGCCAGTCCGTGGAAAAGTCAAGGCCACAGTGGCGACAAGCTCGAGTATCGATTCGCCACGCGATAGGTCACAGACAGCTTGGTACACTCCTCTCAAGTGCGATGGTGGTGTAATGGTCAGCATAGTTGCCTTCCAAGCAGTTGATCCGGGTTCGATTCCCGGCCATCGCACGTTTATTTTTTTTCCCTTCTTTTTCGCCTTTTTTCCCCTCTTATTTCTCTAGATCGCATCAGTATTTGTATTTTCATTTTTTTAGATTGTTTTTGACCCGTTCACTGGACAATTTAGAGCAATTTAGAGCAATTTTGACCGCAACGTAATATTATTTCTTTCCTGATTGTTCTATGCATTTTCTATAAATTTTGGAAATTTTTGTTTTGAACCCTTGACCTGGCGATTCGTGGCAATTTTTTATGACTGCGTAATTGTCTGCCACACGAACAAAACTAGTTTTAGTTAGAATTAATTCTTCCAAGTTTGTGCGAAATGAGGCCGATGTAATAAATGTATAATTTCATCGGAGCAATTATAATAATATCGTGATTACTGTGATGGAACAGTCTCGCAAATCGAAGATTAACATTACCGAATAGACTTTTCAATCGCAATTTGAATTCCATTGGCAAACCAAATTATGTCGAGTGATATTGAGCTTCCGAAGCGATGTAAAATCTTTTTAAATAGTCCACTCATTAATGATTAAAACAGCAATGTGAACCTATTAATAGACTTCCGGTAGAAAGATTTTATAATTTTCCATTCCATAGTTGGAAGCGATTACTTGCATCTATGAATTAAAAATAGTATCGTCTTTTTATCAAGGATTTCCATTTTCTTAATACGTTTCACAATTAGAGTGCACACGCACAGAGTGAAACGCGATCTATAAATACGCGGATGTTCATCTTCTAAAAATTAGACGAACCCGTAATATCTGAATGCTAAATTCTCAAACAGGATTCAATTTATTATAACCAGAAATAAATTTCTCTGTGGTCCGTGTGTTTCGAATAATTTTTTAGCAAACGGACAAGCCAGCGAGAAACTGAATAAAATCGTACCCACCGGTCAGCGGGTTAATTATGCCGGTTTCATTAGTTGCAAATAATCGAATGCCATTGCTTGCAACGAAGCGATACATGGTTGGATGTTAATCTGGACAGGTGAATGATTAACCTTGTTCCTTTTATTGGGACGCGGTGTTCTCAGACGCACCGCGTTAGATCGAATCCCTTCACCGAGATGATTTGGGCGATCTAGGCCAAGGCTGCGAGTGGACCTTGCTGTTCTTGTTCGTGACAATGTTCTCCCTTGTGGAATAGTGTATGGTAGAGTAATCTGCGTACGAGAAACTGTCTCTCTTTTAGTAAAACTGCTTGGCGGCCCTTGGACCGCCTAGGTCAATTTTCATCAATTCCATTTAAACTCTTGTCGATCTTGAAACTCTCCATAAAGATGGAGAGTTTCAAAGTACTCAACTTTTTATTTTTATCATTGAATGAAGTAAATTTACGTTATACGTATACAGCAAAGGTAACTTAATTCTAAATTTACGTTATACGCAGATATTTTTATGGAATCTTTATAAACGTTAATAATTTTAAAAAGTTGTCCAGTCAACGGGTTAAAACTCCTAAAAAGCAAGATTCTTCTTAAAGAGACACGATTAAAAAATTGTTTGCGGTTCAAGCGGACCCAGGCATCCATAAGCAACCTATCTCGAAGGGTTGCTTCCACAAAATCTGTACACCGAGCTATTTTTACGTTGGTACTCTCACAATCGGAACAGACTTGCACAACATGCTAATCATTTTAAAAATTCTGAAAGTTCCAAAGTGGATTCTCCACGTTCTCGCAGATTTTAGATAATTCTGTATACGAGGTCTCAAAGCGGAAATAGCACTGGTATTCATAGACCGCTAAGCTTCGATAATGCTCCGCTTTGATGCGTCTTTCCTTTACTCGGTCTTTCCTCGAGATTCCCAACAACGTTTCGAAATACACTGTACATCGAGTTATCGAATCGTGAGCGTACCGACGTTATAATTTCGTGCGTATACCGGTGATGTTTTATATCGCTGCAGGGCCTAGTTCTAATCTCAACAAGAACAGACCCGCGCGAAGGGTTTCAAACAATGAAGCCAAGGATAATCTTGCTTGGCGATTGTCACTTCGAGGCCGATGCGTTGCATATGCACTCTATCGTTGCGCTGATCGGCCATCCGTTAATGTCAAGGGAAAGTTTCCGATAATTCTTTGCCTTCGCGATCGCCAAAAATTCATTCGATACTCTCTAACATTCTTTTTAAAAAACTCGTTGCACCGTGCATCAATATTCTAATTTTCTCATAGTTCTTCTTAATAAATTGCATGAAAATGTTTCTAAATTAAAATTAACGTTGGGTGCTGCAATTTTTACTGATGCGCAACGTGTTGTTTAAAAGAATTTAGACTCCGACTTGATAATAAATAGCACATAGACATTTAAAAAACGATTACAGACGAGTATGTAGTATTATTACGTTGTGATTGTCCCCTGTCGGATTCTGTTGTACAATACTGACAAATGATCTTTTCTTTTTCTCTTGAAGCAACTCGCGGTGCGAGTTAACGGTGAATTGCATCAAGTCATCGGAATCATACAGGTAAAGCAGTTTTCTACTCTAAAGCCTGTGTGCCCCTGTAACTAGCGCCACCAGCATGAGCGATAATGCGAGTGGTTTCGTTGCGTCGCAGACCCGTAAACAGTATAGTATCTCACGGGGACGGGGACACGATCGGGAATGAGGTGCGTCTATATCGGTAACGGTCGAATTTTTCGGCCGTGACGTTCGCACGCTTCTCGACTCTTCCTTTTGCCTTATGCGAACGAACAAACGAAGAAAAAGAAACGTCGTCTGTGACCGTATGCATAACTGCATCTCGACCGGACGTGTTACCCGTTCCGCCCCCAATTTCCACTGCAGCACAATATGCCACTGTCTTTTCACTGTTACGCACACGTTTTTGTCCTTGTGTCGCATGGATCACCGTTGCGGACCTTCTAGATAACGAGTCTACTAGTTTGCGATGCTGGTAGTCCACTGTAGAAGTTAGTTTATATTGCACCATTTTAGTCATTAGACCGTGAATTTTCGTGCAAAAACAAAGTTTGTTGCTATTTTATGCACAAATGCATCGAATCCGCAGTCTAGTAATCACAGACGAAATCTTGATGCTGTTAACCCTTTGCACTCGAAACAATTTGAATATTATTAAGTTTGTATGCATTCTATGAGAAAACAGGTCGAATTTAATGTGCCCAATGTAAAAGAGATTACGTAAAATAAGAATGATCTAGATTTAAGAGATGTCTTGATTTTGGAATTAAAATTGCTTCGAGTTCAAAGGGTTAATCGTAGAAGAACCCTCACACTTCAGGGGTTGTCTGGTCAAACCGCTGATGCTCGCTTGACGATCGCTCACTGTAGAAATCTTGATTGATTGGTGGCATTATAAACAAATTCTGAGCCACTACAAAACTTGTAGAAACAGTTCTTACGCGCTAGAAGCTTCGTAGATAAAAATCTCAAGTTTCTGACAACTCCATTGACCACAGCAACGTGGTACGCCAGCGTCGGCAGTGTCCCTCGCGATTGACATCGGTCACCTTTGTCCGTTTAGCATTCCTGGACGACGTTTTTCATAACCGTGCGGCGCGCACAGGTTGAAAAAGAAACTAGCTTTCGATCGGGTATGTTGTAAATTAACCTTGAGTGCCTTAGAAGGCACTTTCTCGAGCGTCGCGATGCAATTGAAACGTCGCACGACAACTAACAGCGCGTGTCAAACGAAAACACAGGCTCTCCAGAAGTCGGTAGGACGCGGAAATCGGTCCTTCAGGAATCTATCGGTAGATTCAAGGTCTTGTCTGTCGATTTCCTGTATGTACAGACGAGAACACGCCTGACCGTCTCCGATGCGTCGAAAGTTTCGTCAGCCGGTGAAGTAAGACGTCTCACAAATATTCAAATTTCGTGTCGCGATTAATCCCGGATGACTTGGAATTCTTCGATACTTGTGAAATTACTTCGTCACTGTGGCCGGTAAGTCGGCGGCCTCAACATTTCCATAGAGTCGCAGCAATTTGTTTGAAAGAATTCGTATTTAGCTCCTCCTTACCCACAATTAGCATAGAAAACTTTTATTTTGAGTCAAAAGTAATTTGTTTAGCGGAACGAGGAAGACTAAAAGAATTTGTAAGAATTTGAAAGAATTTGTATTTGACCCTACAATTAGCATAGAAAATTTCTATTTTGTCCGGTGATTGAAATTACTCTGACGGGGCTCGCAAGTTTATAAACAGAAATATCTTTTGGCAAAGGTAATTCGCAAAGTACTCCGGTAACAATCGCGCTATCTCAGGCAATTAACTCGTCCATATTCGTCTCAGGGAGATAGTAATGTCACTCTCGTTACCATTCGACGATGTCAGCGTTCGTTTTACGGTGGATCGAGGAAAACCATCATGGTCTAGGCAGTAATTAGCCATTGTTAGAGGCCAACGCTATTTAAGGATGTGGCCTGCCGTGTGTTGACGCAGCCTGTCACGTGTCTCCACATTCATATCAGTTGACAACACGTACGTCAGCTTCGCCGGCAGTTCATTTCAATATCAGGAACACGAGCTGACAAACATTCGTCTGCTGATACCGCGCGACCATTAGATACTCGGGCCTGTTCTATCTCGCCTATGGTTGTTCCAGGTCATCATCTTCTTCGAGATTTTTGATCTCGTGAACGTGACCGTGCTCGCGACCCTTTCTCGTGGAACGATCGAGGCCACCGCGATATTTAAATCTCTTTCCCAAGTCGACAGATCTCTCTCGTTTAGTTATAGCTCTTTGCGGGGATTATTATCGCAGAAACGCGTCGATAGCACTGGTCGACGCGAGGTTCGTCACGGAGAATGCTCAAACTTGTTATTAGGCGTTCTCCGACCATGAAACCGAAAGTCGTTAATTTTGATTTCGGAGAAACAGCACGGAGGCTTCGGGAATTGTTTCTCCTTCAATCGTAAAAATCAATCGTATTGCTGTAGCGACTCGATCGGAATCTCGATGGGAATTACTTTTAGGATTCTTACCTAGGCCCGGGGCGAGTCGGCCGAGGATGGGCCCTGCAACACATCTGGAAACCAGACTCGCCCGGGCCGGTACCATCGCGCCGCTAAGTGTCCTTGGTTCGTGACGGATCCGGCTATCTCAGGTATACGTATATACCAGATAATCGGCCCCACGAAACCAAAGGATTTTCCGCGGTACGTTCCCGCATCTGGAAAAATTTCCGTTGACGACCTTTCGTCTCCCTTCCACGGGGCACGCTGTCCTTTGTCGAGAACGAAATAAATAGCCCTCCGAAGACGTCGGAACGAGACACCGCTGGGTTCTTCATCGCGTCCCTTCTATTTTGTAACACCGGACCCTGATAGTACTCTCTGGCGCGATACTTTAATAAACTAAGCGTATTAAAATAGAAAGTGGTTAGACCGTAGTGAAACATCATTTCACCAGCACCATACCCACTTCGTTACGACCGCTTTTAAGAGTGCATTTTTGTTTGTCGCTGCTCATATTTGTTACCGATCGATACTTTCTGTATCGTTGATCTTCGACAGTCCGATACCTGGTAGAATCGAGCTCGTGCGACAACAGATACGTCGTCATGCGGCGAGATAAAGTATCTCCACTTTATACATAGAGCTCGGATTGCTTATAGTTCAATGGTAAATAGAGCTCTATAGCAACGATACTGCGCCGAGCTCGTCGCAGATTATTTCTGAAACTGCGCTGGAAACGCTGTTTTCAAAACAGCGTGTCACGTTTTAATCTTCATAACTCCGATCCAAATACTAGAATCACGCGATATTACCAAACCAGAACCGCGTGCCTCTTTGCTAAACATTTTTAGTAACATATTCATTCATTTATACAATGAACATTGCCTGTATACACAGCTCGGTTATCTTGAATTAATTGGATTTTATTGCGACAGTGCATGGCGTGAACGATAATTCGCGATTAAGAATGAAAGTGCGCATGGATCTCGATGGATTCTCGTGTCGGTGATCCATCGGTCGATCGGTGATCGCGGTTCGTGTGCCGGGAACGTGCTCGTACAATCTTTTCTTGTCGTTTGACGTTGGGTTATCGCCGAGGTTCCCGCTTATCGTCCGAGAATTTTTGTTTTCCTTCCTTCCCCGGCAATGCACCGTTTGCCGATGGATTCGAGCCGCATTCTCGTTGTTATGCGACCTCCTCAGTAGAGCGCCGCTCGGTATAGTGATGCAACGCGGTGGCAGTATCCTCGGTAGGGCTGTGTTGCTCAAACGAAACGCTAGTCCTTGTCGAATCATCAGGTAAACGCACACCTTGCTGAACGCTCGATTCATGGACGGGAGACCGAGGTTCCCGCGCGACGAACACGGTAAAATATTCGTCGATAAAACGCTCAATGTCGACCGTCGACGTCGCCGCGACGATCGATTCCGTCGCGGCCGCTTGAATAGTTAATGAATGACACGTTCGGTTGTGTTCTACCTTTGTTTCGTCCACGATCGACCATTGCGTCGCGATCGAATGACAATCATGCCGTGGGAATCACTGTCCATCAACGAAACCGACGAAACAAACAAACTTTTGTTCCGAGAAGCGACGCGATGTGTTCGCTTCGAGTTTCGCGCGATTTTTCGTTTCTACAGAATTTATTGCAGTCTATCTTTGAATTTACATCGTAACATTGTTGGCAACGAATTCACTGTGATCGTAATGTGGTGAAAATTCTTGCCTCTCTAAAGATGTTGACGGATATATGAATTTTTGTGTCGGTCCCGTTCGCAGAAAATAATCCGAGAAACTAGCACGTGCACAGTTTCGCAAGTTGTTGCAACGCGTCGTCAAAAAATTTTTTTGAGAGATTCTTCACAGTGATTTTCAGTTTAATTTTTGATGCGGTGCATGCGCGGAAGGTTCGTCGTTGTGCCGAATTTTTTTCGCGGCGAAAAAAAAAATCTGCACTGCCCGGGAATCGAACCCGGGTCGCAAGAATGGGAATCTTGCATGATACCACTACACCAGCAGTGCTACTTGCAGACGCTACTTTATTTTCGTGTGGATATACTTCGCGCCGATGTGAACTTATCGTTGAACTCTTATAAAAAACCAATGCAATTGCAACAATAATTCGATAGTATGAACACCAACAATCCAGACAATTGTTGCACAATCAACGGAATGTGAACATTTCACTTTTTTTTATAGGTACATACTTGAAATGCATTACATTAAATCGAATTATTTAAAAATAACTTTTCGTTGCATGCGGCACTGCTGCACACGCGATGTTTTAAAAAATTCATTATATTTGGGTGGTATGTAGTTCGTTTTGCGTGTGTGGGAAATATAGGTGTTCATTTAAATGTAATTTTATAAGTTGTTTTTGTAAAAATTATCGGTGAGTGGTACAACAATTTTGAGTATAAAAAAATCAAGAAAAAAGGCAAAAATAATGGCTGTGCGATGGCCGGGAATCGAACCCGGATCAACTGCTTGGAAGGCAACTATGCTGACCATTACACCACCATCGCACGTGCTAGCACTTTCCATTCTGTAGCTGGAAATGGCTTCCGCTGACATACTTTCAGGCTCAATGCCATTCGTTACAGTTGTATAATTGTTCGTTGTCAAGTTCACCATTACAATTTCGCGGCGGAAATGCAGTATCGCGTTGCAAGCATACTTGTAATTTGAATAACCCAGTTTTATGTCCAACAATTGCAACGCTATGCGTCACAACAATTTGCATACAATCTTCTCGTCGTGTTTCCGATAAACAATCTATCTTCCACACCTGTTGGAAGCTTGTAGAATTAATTCCCAATCTATTTTGACTATTTTTTTATCAACCTCTTTATTGATTTTATCGAAGTTGAATAAATTTCCAGTGTTGCAGCCACTGCAATTGTTTGCCGAACGGTGTAACTTTTCCGATGACAAATCCATTGCGTGACTGTGATTAGCATAATGCGTAAAGCACTTCTAGAAGGACAGACAACCTCATTGTTGACCGCAGCGTCGTCTTTATACCGCAGGTTTTATATTTCTCCGTGAGAAAGTATCTCATTTCGCGGAATGCAGGAAAGACACCGTACTACGTACGTGCTTCCTTCTCGTAGAAAGTGTTTATCATTCAGACAAGACGTGCTCGGAGGAAATGGTTGCTAGTTAACTTCGCGGTGCACGCTGATTTGAATCTAAATCGTCCGCCAGACTACTCGAAAATTCAGGAACTCTCGTGTCTTCGAGCTGTGTCTCCTTAGAAATTCAGAGACTTGGAAAAATCTTAACAAGAACAACTCTAAACGACGTTTCGTATTCATCGGTCGGATTCTTTGCGTTTAGAATCTTTTTCAATCGCGTACAATGAATTTTTAAGAAGACGGTGTAATTGCACTTTATTCTTGAATGCAACCCAATTTTTTTGTTGAGTACTAACCCAAGATATGCCGATACTTCACGAAATATTTGACAACACAATTGCGCCTGGCGGGTGCACCGGTGCATCCACGTAAACAATAAGATCGTAGGAAGTCAGCAGGTATTATGACATATGATTTTTTCCTATATCATTATTTCATTATATCAGTATATCATTTTTTCTATTTTCACGTAAAAAAAAAGAAGCAATGACTTGTCCCAGTTCCCAGAATCGCCCTGTATATTCTGCGCGTTTTGCAGTTGAATTTCGGTCGTCCCCTTTCGGTTTTGCAACGCGGCGCCGGAGGCCGCAATAAATTTTGATCACTTTCATACCATAATTGCCATTACATGCAACTGGTTTACAGTTATGCCTTACGACCTGCTTGTTATATATACTTCTCGCGGCTGCGTATCACTGTTTATTATGCAATCGAGGAGGCGCGTCGCGTCGTCGAGCGCCGGATCCGCGAGAAACGCTCGTTCTCTCCCGACTCTCGGAGATAGAGAGAGAAAGCATAAGCAGGTGAAGCCTGTTCGGGACCGTTCGGCACACAGGGTTCAACAACACTGGCCACACGGAGTGTCGACGACCGGAAGTCGACCACCAACTCTTATCAAGATGCAACCTTTCCGACCGAATAATCGGGGAAAAGAGTCAAGGAGAGACAAGCCAGTCGAAAAGGAAAAGGTGAAACGAATTTAAAACGGTGTCGCAACATAAAACACTTTCGCCTAAGCTCCATCAAACAGCATCGCTCCAACGATTTGACAAAAATGTGAACTGCGCGCGTATCTTCTCGTTCGAAAGCAGGTATTTCTTCTTACCGACGTTTCTAGAAATTTTCGGAACGTCAAGGGGGAAAACAGTCCTACGACCGTCGGCTCGACCTAAGAAAGAACCTAATTTATGCCATCCCATAAAGTCCGATTCGCTTTCCCTTTTCAAAACTCATGTACCGAAGAAAGTCGGCGTCGAGGTTTAGGTTCGAAGATTGAGTAGCGAGTATTAAGAGATTACCAAGAGAGTGGAATTTATTGATCAACCTGGGTCTGGAAGAAAAGAGGAGACGTTCCTTTGTGTATTAGGGAGGAACAATGGAAATGGGTCAAGCGGTGCGGAGCCTAGGCTCTGTCGGGTCCGCCGTTGGCGCAGCTGTAAGGTCTCCTCGCAAATGAGCCAGTTAATCGTTCGTTCGCCTCTCGTTGTCGCTTTCGCCAATTAGAGCTAGCCTCGCCTCGAGGCGGAGATTTCCGAGTAACCGTGAAAACTGACCTAAACTGTAGCATTGTAAAAACGGATATTACTGCGGGAAATACGTTGAGCGGTCGGCTAAGCTTTTCGTTTACCTGCTAGACTGTTGGAGCATGCAGCGGTTTCCAACCTTTATGCTACTAAAATTCCGAAAAATCAGGCGATCCCCAAACGAGTTCCCAAAGGCATTCGCAACAGCTAATCGACACGAAAGCGCACCGGTTTTATTATTCGCCGAAATTGTTATTGAAATCTTGCAGAATTTCGATAGCGTGGCAGGTCGAGGAGTTTGCGCAGGGTGGTCACGGTTGAACGGCATTACCGATGCTACTCCGACAATTTTGTATCGCATACATTAAGATAGCACTGGCAGGAGTACATATAACCGAGGGTGGGGAGTGGCGCGAGTTAGAAAGCCCTAAGTGCCTTTCAGAGGCTGCAGCCGGTAAAGTCGGTGCTCGGTACATACTGCTCAGTGAACTCGGAGCGGTCGTCGATCGCGGTTGGTCTCTCTCTCTCGAATCGTCTAACACGTGAGTCGTTGTGTCCCGTTTCGTTTACTGTTCGGTTCTCGCTCGCCGTTTTCGTTTCTAAACGATCGATTCCTCGACTGGCCTGACCACGGATCCCCGTAAGGCATCGCGACGCGTCACACAGCCCCGTAAACTGGAACGCTGTAAAAACCAACTAGAACGGCTCCGCGAACGTTGTCCCGTCGCGACGCGCCGGTACTTTTAGCTAGAATCTTGTCCTTGTAAGTATGCTTTCTCTTTTAAAAATAGTCCGACCGCGGTTGAACGTCCTCCGCGCGTCTCCGGACTCGCGGATCGCGAAACTGCTCGCGTGAAAATGCTGTAACCGCCGTCGGATCGATCGCGATCTCTAAAACTCGCATTCGAAAAGGGACTCTGTGATTGGAAAGTTTGGCTGATCGGATCGAGCGAACGATATACTTGATCGAAATCGTCGTAACATTTTCAAACCGAATTTTAGAGAACAAAATGTAATGAAAACTTCGGTGCATACGAATTAAAAACCATTATAAAGCGTTTTCATATTGTCCGGTATGCAATTGCGCAATATACAAAGACGCGCAGAGAAACGGTATGTCAAATTATTTGTAAAATCATTAGGTTGTATTACGAGATATGTTGATTTATGTACATACTCGTTTTCGGTGGCACTTATCGGTGAGCAATTGTAACGTGAGCGCTTCAAACTAATTAGTACGTTTTTTGTCTCTACTGTGTATGTACATGCACAACTTCGTTCTACAATGTCTTTGCTTATGCAAATGCTACCGATCGCGAATACCCGATATTACACTGTGGCTTCCATCGACGTTCGCTCTACGCAGAAAGATAACTTTTATAAAATTGCAAATATTCGTCTCGACATTAACAGCAGTTCTGTACTTTCTTCAAGTTCGCCGCTCGAATAAAAGTTTCAGTCGCGCGAGCTCGAGGCGGACAATCTAAAAACGCGGAATAATGTGAAATTCGAAAAACTTACTCGGCAATTGGAAAGTCGGCGCAATTCTCGACGCGGTACATCTCGCTGGGGCGATAAGATAGCGCGTACATAACCGGGTCCGATAACGATTCCCGTTGGGCACGCGAGCGAAGTGAAATTCAGTTGTGCAAGTGGGTCACGGGCTCGCGCCAAATTCGAAAGGGACCGAGTATGTAGTTGTAAAACCGTTTCTCGATTCTCGCGAAACCAGAAATTTCCCTCTCGATCTCGAGGAACACCGCGTGGCAACATAATCCTTCCTCGATTCACGAATTCACGAGCGGTCGGCTTTCGTTGCGCAACGCTTTCTAAGGTTTTATTTAGCCCCCGGGATTGGTGTGTCTGATTTGGTTTTTCCTCTTCCCGGCCGAGAGGGAAATAGGATCCGCGTGAATTGTTGCGTGGGTTGCGCAAGACGGTGCGTAAAAAAGAAAGCTCGCTTCGAAAGTGGCGCGCTCGGTTTGGTTCGGATCACGTGGCCAGCTGATCGACGTCGGTGGGATCGACGCGCGTCGATCGTTTTCCAGAGATCATTCCGCAGAAAGTTTGAGCCGGGAATACCGCACCGCACCGCACCGTTCCGAACACGTTCGAGAACTCGGAGGCTCGGAGGGACTCTCGGCCATGTGCACGCTTATGTTTGTGGCTCGCGGCGACAACGAACACGTGTTGCGCTCGGACGCATGCTGCAGTTCCAACCTGCCGTGGGAAACCGTTGAAAATGTATAAAACCGTTGAAGGTGTTATCGCGCAGCCACGTTGACGGATCGATGATCTACGGTGCTATTCGGTGATCCACGAATCATGGAGATCGTCAGGGAAAAACCACGACGTCGCAGCGTCAGCGAGATGATGCTCGATTGGAGGTGCATCGCCAGGAACAATGCAGCCAATGCAGTCGACGAACCAGACGACAAACCCTTCCTAGACGAGTTAGACAGGGATCCGGAAATGCGCCGCCGGAAACGTTCCGGTACTTGGCCGTGAGTAATCGACTTTGACAACATTTTCGAAAGCGCAGCACGACTGTTACATGCGTCGGACACTGCACTTTCACGGGAGGATTATTGTTGCACCGATCGAACGTGTTGTATAATGTTTTCTACGGGTGCGTTCGGCATTTCGGTACTTGTGGTTGGAGAGCAGAGGTGGTGGGAAGTTTGTTGATTTATTAGGTTGGCTCTTCAAGTTGCTATTGCTTTTAGCAGTTGAAATTCAGCAGTGAGAATGATTATATCTCTTCGTACGATGTCTGGTTTATATTCTCGGTGAGATTCTACGTGACTTTGAAGTCCGTCCTGCGATCAAATCCGGTCTAGTGGAAATCAATATTTTGACGAGCTACATAGATGTAGGTTCAACTACCGATAGCCTACGTTCCATTTTCCGACGTTTTGTAATATATTGTGTAATAAAATCCGATATGGTTTACAGTTCGTGATCTGTGAACTCGGAAAGAAATGTTATGTAAAATCTGGCATGGTTCAGTGGCAAGTACATTTTTGAACGATCTACTTGAATGTTACGCACATTTACAGAAATTGTTTAGAGCAGATTAACCCTCGGAGTACCGAGGCACAGCGTACCGTACCAGGGTCAATTCTGATCCCGATTGATCTTTATATTTATAAATACATTTACTATCGCTCGAGCTCCTCACCATAATTCACGCAACGCGTACAGCGAAGAGGATTATCTTGCCTCTGTGCAAAATGACACCTGGCATGGTCTTCGGAGGGTTAATCGACAATCTTCGCTGAATTTTCCGTTGTTTCGAAACAAATCTCTCCGTAAAATCCGGTATGGTCTAGTGGCTAGGATACCTGGCTCTCACCCAGGAGGCTCGGGTTCGATTCCCGGTACCGGAATATTATTTTTTTTCCGGCCCGAATATTTTTCGAACTCTCCGCACACTGACCTAAGCAAGAAAATAAAAAATTTTTTTTAATGTCGTTTCATCGCTATTAATAAAATATTTTTACACATGCATCGTGATGCGACCAAGGTGGAGTACCTCGCGACAAAGTGAAAAGTATGCCGAACTGACGGAGCTATACCGAAACCAGTCTACGGCCATTCAATTTCGTAATTAAACTGGAACCGTGTAATCCGATTCGTGCGAAACTCGATCGAAGTCATTTGCTTGCTCAACGTTCCTTCCACGCAGCGTGACATATCGCGCCTCATAAAAACCGCATGTTTTATCAAAACGCCACGCTTGATACGAACAATATATACCATTCCTTCGTTACTTCTTTTCATTCCACCGGGTCGTTTAGTCCTCTCCGCATTACACAGTTGAAAAGAGTCTTCCGACGTGTTGTCAAAAATCCTGCCGAAGTCGTTCGAGATTTCGTCGCAGTATTATTCGACTTCGTTGCAAGTGGAAATAGAAAACCGGACACTTGCAGGTTTAGTATAAAAATACTGTATTTGTAAAGGGTTGAATTTGATTTGCAAAAGGGTGAATTTGAAAAATACGAAGGAAAACGATTTATTATGAAAGTAGAGGGTTGAAAGTAAGTCGAAGTTTATGAGAGGAATCTTTTGATCGCGTTATGCGGTCAACCACCGATAATCGGCATGGACTGTGTGCAATTAGAGTGTCGCGGTTGGTTCCATCGTGTGTTATCGGATCGAAAAGCCCGGTTGCGTAAAGGAGGTTAAATAAAATCGGTTAGAAAATAGCCACGCGGTGCGGCACGCGATACAATCGATTGGTCGTCGCGGTGGCAGGGCATGCGTGCAGTGCATCGGGCGTCGCGACGCTGTCAACGTCTCGGCGACCCGCTCATGGGCTCGGCGCACTGCGAGCTTCGTTTTTCGAAACCGTAGCTGCGAATCGTCTAACGATCTTTGTTCGCATAGTAGACGAACAAACGTGTCCCGCACCGTGTACACAGGCCACACCGGAATCCTGTTCGACGATTGGTGCCCATGGACAGGGATGAATTAAGGTAGGCCACATGTTGGTTTACGAACCCCGAATGTGCTTCCATTCTGCGACGACTGCTACGCCTCGTATCTGTGCTCATTCTGAAAGGGGTCACGATCGTTTCGTCGAGCATTCGAAAATGCTCGAGTGGATGCAAGAAGAATATTGTTCGACGCTCTTGTAAAACTTGGATGATGCGGATAGAACGGTGGACGCTCCTGAAAATTAGGGTTACCGTGCGGAGATGTTAGGGCTGCAAGGTCAGAGAGCAGCTACGGACACGAGGTGATATTTGTGATACGATCGAGATGTGGATTATGTGAAAATTGTGCTGTGATGTGATTACATGCGACTTGGCAGAGCCGGTCGACACCGATTTATTTCTGTCATAGTTTTCGTGGAGAGTGGGCATTGTTTATGGGAGTGAGTGATGCTTGTGGGGAAATTTATTTGTATAAGAAACGGGGACGTTTAATTGTATCGAACGAAACTATCGATTCGCCTATCTTACCCACAGAAAATTCGTCTCCTTGCACAACTAACCCTTTGCACTCGGAGCTGTTTTATCTGGAAAAATTAAAGATTTCTTCCTAGTTAGAATATTTCCAATCCCTATGATGTTTCGAACGATGTCACCATTCGAGTGCTAAGGGTTCATTGCTGAAATCGCACAGAAAACAATTTAAAAATTATTGCGCTCTGTTCGCTCGATGCCCTACAATTTAGTCTGTTAGCGTAGTAAGTGTGCGCACGATGCGAGGACGGTTTTAGTCGAGTTTCACAGCGTGGGAGTATTTATTTACGTTTCCCGAGGCGCAGACAGCCTAGCAGACCGTTTATCGGGGGCGCATAGACAATTAGGGTGGTGCAGGTCGTCACGAGTGCATCGTTGCACTCGGATGGATGCAACGAGACACCGGTTACCTGCTCGAGTCCACGAGCTGCACCGGTGGGAGCGTTTTTTGTTGCTCCTTTCTTCGAGAGCGAGAACGCGTTCACCTTTCGCCGCGCATTCCATCCGACTCGGGGAGCGCCCGATGGCCCATGGGCTCCCATAACCTGCAACCATGACGCCCCTGTTTGCAACGTTCCTCGGAATCCCAACAATCCAGCTACGATGCAATCGATTACCGAACCGGATCGTTTTCTCCTCTCTCGGCGCACTTGTCGATACCATTTCCATAAAATCGGTGGAATTCACCGAAACATTTTCACTCTCGTCCATAACTCGACTCGAAGAACGAGGTGAAATTGATTTTTAAATTGTTACTGCTTCCTCGTGTGCTCGACAATTTCTTTAACTACATACATTAATCCATTTTCCACGATTGTCGTCGCTGTTCGCTATAATAACACTCCACTTGAAAGTAATGATGGAATTACTACAGAAACGAATGTCATCGGTATAAATTGGTACATGTTAGATAACCTGGTGTCAACATCGGTATGTCTGTATCGGGGGGGGGGGGGGGGCGTATAACACAGGTATTAACGTAACGCGACGTTTAATTGACCAATTTAGCGCGTCCTTTTTTTACTGTTTAACCGAAGAAAATCAAATCAGAGAAAAAGCTGACGAACTGGAATGGCAAAAAGTAATAGAACGATTAGTCAAACAATTAGACTAAGAAACAGAATGATTTCGAAGAGTACGGCGCAACATTAATCAATTTCAATAGTGTGCACGGTGTCGGTGTCACAACTGTCGTTCGGAGAGGGGTAGGCAAACATAGTTGACAGCGAGCTCGATGGAAGACAGCGATAAGATATGACATAATCGAGCATTGTTGCGCAACCGATGCTCAGCTATCGTGTATACGAACCGGGTGTAGGCTACGGTGTTCGGCAGTGGACGGTTCTATAGAAAGAACCACATAATTGCGGGCCTGCTCGGGGCCCGCTCGTCATTCCGCCGGTGGCCACCTTGCGATCCGGTCCCCTTTTTCGCAGTTGGCGCTGCTCTCGCCGGTAGTTATGGCAGCTGGACCGTCCTATATTCGCCGGGGCTAGAGGACGTGTCGGTCGACGGAGAGTCGGGTGAAAGTGAGCTTCGGAAAAGTGAATTTTGCGAATCGGAAAACGATTTCCGGCTTTCGATGGGACACGTGAGAACAATGTGGCGTTACGGTTGTACCAGGAGAAACAGTTGATGCTCGGGATCGACGACGAGGAGGTTCAAGGTTGCTAAATTGTCGCTTTGAAGTCCACCGTCGTCATTGAACGTGATCTCAGGGAGACGCAATCAGCAGCGAGAGGAGCGGCTATCGCGCAATCGTCGACGGACAGATTAGTTTCAAGGCGAGCACAGTGATCCCCTTTGCCGAGGACACGCGAGAAATTCGTTTTTCAACGCACCAGAACTTGGCCGAGACGAGATATCATTGGGAGAAATCGTCGAGACGAAACGACCTGACGTAGATCGGATTTTTCCATTAATATAATAATCGTGGGTAGAGAGCGATACACAGTGCAATGAAACGACAGAATATCTGTAGCTTTTTACATTAATCGTCACGTTGCAGACATTGCGCTCCAGTAATAAAACAGTTGCGGATAGAAAATAGATATAAATGAAACTGTATTTTAGTCTGTCAAGCAATACCCACATTCTCCAACATTGACGACAAAAATGGACTTTAGATCGCTGTTGGGTCGCCTTATCGCACCGCATACGCCGCGTGGGAGGTAAAGACAGAGTTTTAACGTGAAGAAAAAGGATCGTCCGCCCTTGAAACATAGTCCACGCTTTGGTTAGGCAGTGTCCGAAGGCCGCCATTAATTCCCGAGAAATCAGCCTTCGTGTTCCGTCGATTAGTTCCGCAAAAAAGAGCGGCACCGTTTTGCAACGGACACGATTTTTATGTAACGCGAGAATCGTGTCGAATCGGCGACGCGTATCTGCGATATCAGTCACCATCGAGCGATATCATTGGATGTTGATCGAGAGAGGAAAAAAAATACGGTTTGATAGGCGAAGCAGCTCCGTCGGTAAATCCGAGACGATTGATCGCCGTGGATCCCTAATCGAAGTCGTTCCTCGATTGCGCAACAAAAGAGCGTCGTCCAGGTTCCAGTTTTCGATTTACATAGGCGCACCTTGGACACCCGGCGAATGGTTTTCGCAACAGTTTGAACCTCGTCGAAAGGGGAAATTGTTGCTCGTCGACCAGGCAAATTTTTCTGTGCGGTTCTCTTTTGCAAAATGACCGATCAAGTGTCGCCGTTGCTGGACGTAAGAACCAACGGCCATCTCGACGCCGATGGATCGATCAAGTCGTCGATGGGTCACGCTCTGCGCAACAGAGTGCTCAGGTAGATAGCCTTTTTTTCGTCGCAGGTGATATATGTGAGTCCAAACAGCGTGTCCAAAAAGCGGTGGCACTCCGAATTTCCAACTTTCAGCAAATTCTCACTAGTCACGCTGTTGCAATTTTCTGGAAAAAAAATCGTACATCAGAGATCGTGAGTTTGAATTAATATCACTCGTGTGCTGTTTCACGTGGATTTAAATACAATAGCGAGGATGCGTTAATGCATCCTCATCTTAATTTGCAGAATTTTTAGAGCATTGACATTAATTTATCCCTCGATTATCTAAGCTTAATTCTTCTTGAGTTCTCTGAATTCTCTCCTTTTCACCGCGAACGCGCCAGATCCGTGGTCTACAACAGTCGAAACATCGGCGATTGTTTGAAAATCGGAAATTCAGCGTGCCACTATTTTTTAACGCTCCTGTATAGAACCGACTTCTCCAAGTTGCTCTGACGATGGTGTGTTGTGATTCTGTCAATTCACTACACATAGATCGCTCTGGGGACTCGTGGCGCTAATTGCGTTGACGCAACCGGAGTAGTTAATTGTCGGTCGCTTCATCACTTGACCCTTTTCCCAGCTAGCTTTTTGTTGGTAAAAGTTGATCGATAGATTGCGAATCTGTATGGTAATTACAGTTTTTAAAACATACCGCTTCTGTAACGTTGTTAGGGAACAGGAGAAAAAGAATGTTTTCTATCTATATTATTGTTTGCTGTTATGTTTGTTCGGGTCGAGGTTGTACTGTGGTGTTTGCTGCGAATGTTTAAAAGTCTACGGTCTGATACTCTCCGTGCCTCACAAGTTGTCAGCACGCCGTTCGATTGGGTCATTCCACTGACACTTTCGGTTTCAGGCAAATTATTGGCCTAATCATTGGCTGCGAAAACTTGTGAGGCACGGAGAGCATTTTGATAACACTGTTCTCCGAGTTGATTTGGTTTTGGATGCATTGTTTGATTTGTTTGAACGTAGTGCATCTGTAGAGACAATTCTCTGTCTTGTATTTCTGCGTTTGATTTGCAAAAATCGCGTCATTATCATTTATTTCCGTTGGCAGTGATCACGTGATCGGTCGATGATGCCGACGGTCTCGTTTATCACACTTCAACCAACACTATCGAACTCGTGCACGTTATATAAGCCTCTCTAGAGACAGAGTTGTGTTATCATCGCGAAGTTAGGATCGGGCTTGTTGCCGGTTGAAATCAATCGAACGGAAGGTCTTCAACCCCGAAGAAGTCAGCCGATCGGCCAAGTACAATAATCAATCTCATTAAGCCAACGGATAGATAGTGTCACGTTTGAACGTGCGTGTCTTACGTCAAGCACAGACAAAGAGTGGGTTGCAGTTCGATGCATATTCACCAGTTTTACTGGCATACGCATATACTTCGACAAATATGCATGAAACCGACCGACCCCGTACGTAACTCTGCAACGTAGCTGGCGTTTCCACGGCACACGTAAGCAGTTTTTCGATCAAATAAGTGCATGCGTGCACGCAACGTCGTCGGTGAATCGGCAACGATCGAACATTCCCGAGAATTCGCGGGGAAAAGAGCATTCCGCGCATCGGTACATTGAAAAAGCTTATCCACGGTCGTTGACAAACAAACGAGCATTCACGGACGTTATAACATTCGTAACCGATAGTCCATAGCGATTCAAAAGAGGATACAGCGGTCGCTTTGCACGTTGCCGACGCAATTGTTCGTGCTGTTATGTTGCGTCGCTCTCGCACGAGCAATTTTCTTCGTCTTCTGTTCATGAATCTTCACGACACTTCCGATCGCGAATATGTAATCGAAATCGAGACACGACACTAGAAATCGTGTTCGCAGAGACTGAAACTAGACTGCGGATTTTTATGCAAATTAATAACTGTTTACATTGCGAGAGACAAGTGTCGAATAGTTAGTCTTCTATTTTTTAAATAATTTTATTCTTTGTTCACAGGAGAACGAGGAGTCTGAACGCGCCCAGTCCCATTCAACAGTTCGGCCCATGCGGGCGTATTATGAAAAATTCCGCGATGGTCATGTAAGTAGAACTTTGTTTCTCTTTTTTCTAAAATTAACAATGCAGAAATAAGTCGGAACTAAAATAGCCTACTCGGTTATCAATGAGGGTAAATGCAGCAAGATGAGAATAGACTGAAAGCAACTAATACAGCGACGTTTCTTATCGCGGAATATTATTATTCTTGCAGATTTTTTCTGAGTCGGCACGCATCAAGTCATTTTCATGTTAATTCCTAGTCAAAGCTGCAAATTTAAAATATCAACCTTGGCGCGATACAAAATCCATAATAGTCGCAAGAATAACTTCTAAAGTAATTATTCAACAATTTTTTTATTAAGTTTCACCGTGTTTGAAAAATGCTGATATCGTCCCGTATAATTAAAAATAATTGTTTAAAAATGCTGTAAACACTTACTGTAGTTTGAAACAATTTCTTGATCGCGTGGTACGGGAGTTTGCTCCGAAGATCGGCGGACGTTTTCGCGGGAATTGTTTAGAAACCTGCGGTGTTTCGAAGAAATGTTCCGCTCGATACGGCTAGAAAGTCGCGTGAATCGATTAGGTCGTTAAAGACGTTTTAGTTTTAATAAGACGGTTTGTTAGCGGTTATGGCAGCGAAGGAAAGCGCGATAGTCGCCTCGGGATCGGTAACGCCACGCGTACGCGCCGTGACACGACTTAATTGCTCGTAACAATAACTTCTCGAGCTAGTCCGAATCCAATGTAATAGAAAAATGTCCTTATAAATCCAACACACGACAAGACATTTGAATATGCAAAACCGCGAACGATGATGCTCTAACCTTCGCATAGTAATGGCCGAGGAAAGCTGACGCGCGTCGCGCACAGAGTAATCGGAAGAAGATCGCGGAATCATGCTTGTTTCAACATTTCAATGTCTGCGATATATTCTTCACAAAATTATATAAATCTATTTTGTTTTGAGAACGTTTGCTTTGACGTTTGTCACAATTTCACCGTATTGTTTGTGACAATTTATTCTTCATCGAATTAGATAAATCCGTTTTAATATTAAACATTCAGCATTGCACTAAATTCTCCGTGTACCTCGGAATATTAATTCATCCACGTAATTCCATAGTATTTTTTATGTTAATCGGAAATGTTAAATCACTTTTCCATGAATTCATTATCTTAGAATATTGATTCTCGTGTATATGTAATTGGGTGATGAGAAAAGAAGAAATTTTTTACGACAATCCATCAAATCATGTAACCAAATATGTATACATATTAGTTCTAGTCGTTTCGAAAGTTTCCAAGACGCAAGTCACTGTACTCTAATTTCCATAAAACGGAGGACGATGTACACTGACAGTCGAATACGTTTCTGCGATTCGTAACAATGAATTGGAGCGGTGGGGACGACAGGTTGTGACGATCGTCGGAAGCGAGAAGCTGACAATTGCTGCGAAACAACCGGCTCGCGATCCTGTAATCAAATGTACAATATTGTCATTCATTAGTTAGTCAGCAGTACGGATTACGTTCGTCGGAGTAGATAGTGGTCGTAACGAAAAATGTGAATCTCATTAGCTGAACGATAGTTCGCGATCGTTGACCAACGAACCGCACGTGTCCGTTTGTCAAACGATCGACAAACAGAATCTGCAGTGGACTTTGATGACGGTGCTCAGGTTTTAACATAATTTGCGCAATTCTCCTCGTGTAACTTTCCTTTGTACGACGCAGTCTGTTCCTGAAGTGCGTTCGCTAACTCGTGCATTAATTAATTCATACTTTTTGAATTTTCATCCCTTCCGTAACGTCACCAAATGTTATCCAAATCATTCACCGATTAATTCACGACCTCCATTAGATTTCTAGTCGATTGTCAATTGTCGCGTCAGTAAAAATGGTCGTAAATCTTGATTACTCGTTCACCAAATTAATTTACACTTTTCCTATCGTTTTGTGCGCAAGTTGAATTCCGTTTCGTCCTGTTTTGTCTCCGATTTCTACACGAAATGCAGTGAACGATAAAAAGTACACTAGTGTTTGTAACGTTTCGTGATAACGAGCCGTTTAAGAGGTAGTCAAATTGGTTCGCGACATCTTCGGTCATGCAATGAAGCGGGATCGCCGTTGGTTTCATAATAAATTGATGAATTAATTAAACATGAAAGTGTAGCGTAGCGCGGATAGCTTCCCCGAGCAAGTGACATAATCGTCCGTAATTCGTCGACAGGGACGCCCGTAAGAAACAGAGAATCTGATCGATCGTGGTAGAAAGTAGGCGGGTTTTTTCTTCCAGCGTCGTATAGCCGGGGCATAGTGAATTCGATTGCAACGAGCATGTACAGTCGGCTGAGTAAACGCGTGCAAACCTGTGCAACCCCGTGCAAACCCGTGCAAACGTGAGGCGGCTGCGGCTATCTGCTAAAACAAATTGCAAGTGAATCATAGAAGTCGGGTTTTCTTGACGTTCGTTTGCGCCGCGCCGCGCCGCCGCGCCTGAGCCCCGCGTATTATTCGCATAATCACGGATCGCGTGCATATGAAACCGTCTGTGCGCGCTTGCGCGTCGTCCGATTGTTTACCGTTAAAAAACGTACCGCCGTGTTCGGTCCACGTTCAGTGCGAGCGCGACTCTCAATCCGGTACCACGTCATGGTTGGAACTGTCAGGTAGGCTACTCGCGGAGGACACTCGAATCGCAGCTTCATGCAATCCGACCTAGGATCATCGGTGCACTCGACGCTTTGTTCAATTACTCGTAGATCTTCGCTTGTTTCCAATACCCGCGTTTTTTAATCGAAACTCGATTATAACAGTCTTCAGCTTTAGTGCAAAATCATTTCTGGCGTTTGGAATTCATCGTTGAATTTTTGGTGCAAGGTACTCTCCATACTTTAAATTGCCAATTTTTATTCAATATGAATCTTGAACAGTAATCGATTCCTGTTCGAAACAAATAAAAATTGTTTTTTTTTTTTCAATTTTTGTCCGCTTAAAATTCTCATGGAAAACGGGAAAAGAGTTTTTAAAAAGTATTCGCTCGCTGTTAAAAGTCTATGAATCGTCTATGATGATTAGACTGCGGATCCGTATGTATTTATTCTTCAAATGTTTTAACTGTTTTAAATCACAGCTGCTCATTTTTGTTATAAATGCATCAAATCCGGTGTCTAAATTTCACGAAGTGTAGCATACCTTCTCATACTATTCAGTCGTTCATTAATTATACAAAATTTCCCGAGTACATATGTCGCACCGCACGGAAGTCGTGTGATACCGAAAGCGATCTGCATTCGGTAGGTCTGATAGTCGGTGGAAATAATTTCGAGGGGATGACTCGGCGGTCGAACGAAAGGGAACGGAAGCGCACTTAATTGTTTCAATCGTATTCTAAGCAAATAGGATCAAGTCCGAAGAGGGGGTTGGTGCCTCCGGTGGGCCGCGATGCATTATGCATTGTTCCTTTCGCACCTTTGATCCCGGGGCGACCGTAATTCATCGGATAAGCCCCTTCGCGTCGCAGACGGCCGTGTTCGTCAATTTCGATTAATATTGAATAGTCGGGTCATCGAATACTTCGATTCACAATCGGATACCACGTATAAAACGTTGTCCGATGATTGTCCGCGTCGGAGAACGGTTCGGTCTGTCCTTGGTCACGGAAGATTCCTGCTAATCGGCGAAGCCTCGAACGCTTTTGTCATTAATATTAATTATCTCATGACGCGCACGGTTTCGCCTTTCAACTTCGCCGCGGGGATCCGTGGCTCTCTGGACGCTACCACGAAGGTTCACCATGGAACGTTGAACTTGCCTTGTTACAGGACCATACAGGACCCAGCCTCCCAGAGGTTGACGTGGTACAAGCCGCCTCTCACTGTCCTGGTCATCAAAAAGGTCCGGGACTCGTCGGTGCTGCCGCCGTTCGTGCAATTAGTCACATGGCTGATCGAGGTGAGCAACAAACAAATTTAATATCAACATGTTCTTAGTGTCATTCTTTGATACCTGCCGAATGTACCTGGTTCAACAGTCATCGGCAGACTGCGGATCTTTATGCACTTATATTAAAATCGTTAAGGGAAGAAACAACATTCAATTTAGTTCCTACATATTTCTTGTAATCGATGCAGACAACTTTTATTTTCAATAAAAATTTTCAAAAAATGCTGGAGTATTAAATTCAATAGAATTCAGTACGATTTTGATTTATTTTGGATCGACAAATGCTATTACCAATGAAAATAGAATTTCATTCGGTACCACTTTCTTAAAATTTCTCTACAAAAATTGAAAATTGCATAAACATCCGCGGTCTAGTCATCAGCATTTCGTTCAACGAGTCACGCTTTGTCGCCCAATGTTCATGTCCATTGATACCCTTAACATTGTCATTCAATATGTATTTCGATGTGTATTTGTCCCACTCCTCGATCCTAAAACTATAGCGTTCCCGCGATAGTTTCAGCGCCGTGCAACCGGTCGGTCGGTCATTACAATTTTTACGCGAGCCTAACTGCCCCCGCGTACGCGCTCCTTCGGTTTATCGATTCAGCATGACTATAAGTTTCGCAGGTATTTTATCGGCGTCCACGTGTACGGCAGAATCGCGACGCGACAGCACGGTGCATTTTATTTCTCTACCGATCTGCATTTGCGTCACGAAACTCCCATTACGGTTTTACGCAAACAGGCGAACAGCTCGGGTTCGGTTCAACTCTGATTCCGTTTTGCAGGAGAAACGGATGGTGGTGTTCGTCGAGGCGTCCGTTTTGGAGGACCCGGCCCTGGCTAGGGACCCTAGGTTCGAGGGTGTCCGTGACAGGCTGCAAACCTTCAGGGACGGCACGGACGACCTACAGGTAACTAGAGCGGATCGTTATGCAAAATGAAAATATTCTGCCTGAATTGCAATTTTGAAACTCTTCTAATGTTTGTACTGTTTTAACCAAAGGGTGCAAAGGCACTCGAAGCTATTCTAACTTGAAAATTAAACATTTCCTCCTAGCTAGAATAATTCCATTGTATATGATTTTTTTTCATTTGATGGATATGAAATTGATACAATACCTTACAATACTTAAATGTGTAGTGATTGATTAGATACCAACATACTTAGTAATGTAAAGAATATTTTGAATAATGGTACAGGATTTTTTTACTATAAATGCATCAAATCCGTTGTGTTATACGTTGTTGTACCATTCCCGAGCCAATTGCGAAGCTTTTAACGATAAGTATCGTGGATAATGATTGACTTATTCGTTGTTCCAGGATCGAATCGACTTCATCGTCTGCCTGGGAGGCGACGGTACGCTCCTGTACGCCTCTTTGCTCTTCCAGCAATCCGTGCCACCTGTGATGGCTTTCCATCTGGGCTCTTTGGGCTTCCTGACGCCCTTTGAGTTCGACAATTTCCAGGAGCAAGTGACAAACGTCCTAGAGGGTAAGTGTAATCACCGTAGCTCCAGTTTTCCTCTATTTACGTCGAGATACTCGCGTCCTTCGACGACCAGCTTTCCCCTCGCTCGACACCGCACGACGAGATAATTGCACACGCGACAATCGGACGCCTGTGTGCTGACCAGTATCGTGCCAGTCCCACTTTTCGATTATTGTGCTCGAGTAAACGATCCTCTCCCTCCAGAGAGACAGTTTCTCTCTGGAAAATCGTTTCATTTTGCCGAACGGTCTACCGTTCTAACGAACAAGAAAGTTCGTCATAGGTAGACTACAGATTTTATGTGTTTACTTGCTAATTAGTTCTCGGTATCTTCTGTGTCAATCTAGAGGAGCGTCAAGGGTCGTCGGAACCCATTACTATAGCGATAAAGCGTTGTCGCGACATTTTCGCGTGTCGGTGATAAACGGTTGACGAAATCGAGGGGAGAAACGATTTTAAAGAGAATCTGACCGGACAATGTTTGTAAATGATGTTACACGTGCGCTGGCACATGTTGCGATACTGATTTGTACTTTAACTTCTGAGAACTAACTATCTAGGAACTTAGTTTTTCAACTGGGAAAACTTGAACCTGCACGAGGAATAAATTATTTGTCTTTAGAGAAGAGTCTTTATAAAAGAGTAACTATCGCCGCCGTAAGTTTCTGACGACTGTTCCGTGTTTAGGTCACGCGGCCTTGACCCTGAGGAGTCGGCTGAGATGCATCATCATGCGGAAAGGAGAGGAGGGCAAACCGGCCAAACCGCCGACGAATCTTCTGGTGCTGAACGAGGTCGTGGTCGATCGAGGTCCTTCGCCGTACCTCTCGAATATCGACCTCTTCATCGATGGGAAACATGTGACCAGCGTACAGGGTGACGGTTTGATAGTCAGCACGCCAACAGGGTCCACGGCGTACGCGGTCGCGGCCGGAGCCAGCATGATTCATCCTTCAGTACCTGCCATCATGATCACACCGATCTGCCCTCACTCCTTGTCCTTCAGGCCGATCGTCGTACCTGCTGGCGTCGAGCTGAAGGTATACAACGATTTTGCTTTACCGACCTCCTTCCGGCAACGTACTCCGCGTGCCCCGCAAGAAATCCCTCGAGACGGCAGCCAATGGTTAGGCTTTGACGTCGCACACTTTAGCCAATAATTCGGCTAGAACCGAAAATCCGTGTGGAACGAACAATCGGACGGTTAAAATTCCTGCCAGGAGACAACTTCTGAGGCACGGAGAGTAAGCGTTTCGAAATAAATCGATCCGAACACCATAGACACCACCATGCAAGTCCCTAGTTCTCTTCTAGATCCGCGGATTTGCATCCAGGTTCGGATCTATTTATTTCGGGCCTGTTTGTTTAATCCGTTTGCATCGTTAGCGTATATGTGCCCACAATTAACACCAAATTAATTCACATATTGTTGAAATAACGAGCAATGCGATGTGAAATAACTGATAGACCACTTTCATAGTTATGGGTACATATATTTGAAAATTGGTGAAAAGAGGATTATTCTTCATTGTTCGTTACGATGCAAATGGGTTAAGCTCCTCGTCCCATGGGACAATGGGTCCTCCGATGGGATCCACTGCACCTACGGAGAAATGCTGAAAAAAAGAACAAGAAAAAAGTCCTCGAGACCTATCATCGGAACTGTGTCACACGAGAAACCTCGCCGTTTCTCGCGTTCAAGCGTTTCCGTGTGGGTCAGCAAAGAGGCACCTTATCTTGGTTGCATCAAGATTGCTGGTCCGAGGCGTTGTCCCCTAGAAGGAAACTTGGTCCTGGTGGATGACGCCCGCATTCCCAGACCATGCGCTGCCACGTTTCGAAAAGTTTCGACACGGTCGAGTCACGGGACTCGTTTCGGACCTCTGGACCCATTAGTTTGCTTCTCCCCACGCTGAGTCCTCGTACCTCGAGGTAACGATATGGAGGAACACTTTGCGAATATTTCCGCAGTATTGTGCGATTTCATGTATTACTATATGATTACCTCGAGGTATACTCAGCGTATACAGGTTTATGATTAACGATTGCTACCTTTCTACCACAGATCTCTGTCTCACCGGACAGCAGGAACACCTCGTGGGTGTCCTTCGACGGTAGAAATAGACAGGAGCTCTTCCACGGCGACAGGTAAACGTTAACCGCTATGTAAGATTTGTCTAATCGTCGGCGTTTTCTCCCAATTGTTCCAGATAATGGCAAACAGCAAGGCCCGTAGCACAGCTTACGTCTCTTTCGATGGTCGTAATCAGCAAGAATTGCGCGTCGGGGATAGGTCTGTTTATTTCGTAAAAAAAAAAAACAAAAACAACAAAGATCTGAAAAGAATCTAGAGAAAAAAAACAACAGTCTCACTCCTCTACTCTCATATCGCAGGTTGCACGACGCTGCAACGTTACGACACGCCGCCATTCATCTATTTAAATTCCGTTTTTCTTTTTTTGTCTACGCATTTAACTTCATTCTCTCTACTGCTATTGGCTCTATCGGATCTCTCTTTTTCTCTGTCGATCGTACGTCTCCGTTGTGATCGGGGCTTAGAAACTGTTATACCGTTCGATTTCGGTTCCGGAGATCCTTCGTGCTGAGCAAGTATTCCTATTATCTAATTTGATTATGATCTCACCGCAATTCTCGTATTGATTCCGTAATTGTTAATTTTTCGGTTCTAACCCTTGGCACTCTTGTTAAAATAGCTCTCTGAGTGCAAAGGGCTAGAATCGGTTACCAAATTGTTCTAAAATCGATTTTAGTTAAATTTCTGATATGGTAGTCAAAGAAAACTTTCAGTTCTTCGGATTCAGAATGAAGGCTCTTCCGAAGCGTTCGTATAACAGTTTCGTAGCCGCTCGAAGCCCCGGTGGTAACACTTGCTCGATTATTCTCTACTACTGTTTAACATTCAATCCTAACTACTGGCCAGCTGTTAAACCTCATTTCTATTCAATCGGACCAACTTCTCGCGTTCCATTCGCTCCATTTCTGTTCAATCGTTATTGCTAACGCCTCTCTAGCTTGTTTCCCAACTGTGTGTGGTTGTTTCCAGTCTGAGAGTGACCACATCCATTTACCCGGTGCCGAGCATTTGCGCAGCTGATCAGATCACCGACTGGTTCGACTCGCTGGCGGAATGTCTTCACTGGAACGTCCGGAAAAAGCAGAAACACCTGGACGAGCTGAGTGACCTGACCCATTCGTCCAGCAACGACACTCTGGACTCGCTGGATCGCGACAGCTAGGCCAGGCAGACGAGTCACGACGCTCAACCACAAACGAACCTCCAAAATGTCGGAGCGGAGCCTACCGAAAGGCTCGACGTTTCGTCACACGAACTTACACGTTTCTACGCGCAATTAGCCGCGAGTCGTCGTGCACAAATGCTCGAACCTCCTTTTAAACGTTCCCTGTTCACGCCTCCACGTCTCAATCGCATTGGCAACGAGCTCTCGGGGGCCAAACTTCGAAAATAGGCGTGGCATACTCTGGCTGGCCGTGACTATGTAACCCTCGACGCAGCACGCGTACCCATGCCAGAACTACGATCAAATTTCTAAGCTGCGAAACGCCAGAAATGTGTTCAGACGTAACTTTTTACTATCTGAACCTCCAATTGGAAAGTTAACCTTTAGCACTCGAATGGCGACTCTGAGGCGCCACTAAAAATTGCTGTATTATTGTTCAAATTATTTAAGGTATTGTATGAGGTATTTATATCGATTTCATATAGATAAAATTTTTAAAATCGTAGGTAATGGAAATATTCTAAATCGAAAGAAATGTTTCATTTTCGAGTTAAAATAGCGTCGAGTGCCAAGGGGTCAATTTACCAATTCGCTAATTACGAAAATTTCCTGTAGACTTTGAGGCATCATACAGGAGGAGTTGTCCCGTCGAATACCGTCGAGATCGCGGCAAAATCGAACGCGTTTCGTTCGTCTAAATATAAGCAATTCGATTTGATCGAGCTCTCTGTACATATTATAACAAAATTCAATGCACTTTCTAACAGACGCGAAGTTAATCGTGCAAATAAAATCGCTCGCAATTTCGATCGATCGAAGGGACAATCGGAACGATTAAAATGTGGTTGAAGAGCGTGCACGATGCTAACGAGGAGTATATTCGCGAACGGGTCCGAGGACGCGCAGCCGTGTGAGATTGAATTGTTTTAATTGCGGAAACGCGTCGCAACCGGTGCCTCGCGTAGACCATGATTGTACTTATGATCCGATCTTGGGATCGACACACCCGATTTAAGCAGATAGCGCGGGAAGAGCGAAAAGTGTTTATTGTCCGGGCACAATAGCGGAGTTTTCGCGAAGCCGCGCGAATTTCAGAGCACGTTTCTGTTTTGCGCGGATTTCGGGGAAGGCCGTCGATGAAATCACTGCGTCCGGAAAAGGCTAGCACAATGAAAGCGATCGAACGATTGCGAGTGAACTATACTCGAAGTTCCCTTCGCAGTGTTCCATTTCTGATCGTAGCAATTCATCGCGTACCCTTCTGGACAAAAAGTCTCGTCGAATCTTTACTGAGCCAATCTCTGCAATCTGTTTCCTCCTTTGTACGTAGAGATCGTTTTTCTTTGTTTCTTTTTCTTTTCTTTTTTATTCTTTTGTGCTTGTTGATCGAGGAAAATTTTCATTTTTGCGAGAAAAGGAGAAGACAATATCTTACTGCCTCTGCACCTCGAACGAGCGTTTTCAATGGCAGACACCTCGAACGTTATACAGAAAGGGAAACAAAAAAGGAAAAACGTTCCAAAAATCGCACGGTCTCATTACTTATTTATTGTACGCTATTCTATGCATTTTTATGCCGCCGATTTAATGCGAATTTATACATGTAAATTCCGTGTTTACGAGCGACAGCCTGATTATTGGCAATGCACACAAGGATCATCGACTATTATTAACTGACTATTATCAACTATCAATCGTTGTCCGGTAGCACTTACGTTTCGACAACGAACATGGTCTAACCGTGGATCATCCTGTTGTAAATTTTCAATATATTGTCCTATAAATGAGAATTTTTAATAAAATCTTTTTTATACAGAACTGTTTCTGTCCTTGTCCACGTGAATATGATTTGGAGATGTTGAAAAGTTCTCCCTTATTGCTACGGTAAAATAGCAAAAACGCCTGAACAATGGACCTCTTAAAGTTTAATGCATTCTGAACGCGAATCTCGTGAAAATAGTTTTTGCACCGACGTGGCAAAAAAACAAATCAGTCAGACGTGGTAATTTGGCGCAGTGATTTGAGGATTATGAAGATTAGATGCTGGCGAACAATGCTACGTCGTAAACACCTATTGTAAAATCTGTAGACGTTATTTTACGATACTAAAAATTTGTATACAGAACCATTCACACAAAAAACGATTATTTCGATCGGGGAAGTACGCGTTCATCGTAAATGCACCGCACAATTAATAGCAACAGAGATTAGATTTAATGCATTACCGTGGAGAGAAAACATCGTTTAGACTCGACGTCAATGCATTTAGTTCAGTGCAATCGGGTTATTAAATATACATTATATACAATGATTTTAGTTTCCCGTGGTTTTATAGAACGTTTGCGTAATAATAAGTAGCGTAAGTTTTGTGGGTGAAACTGATGAACTATGTGTAAAATCAGCACGAAGAGGGAAGCTCTTTGTCATTTCATATTTTTATTGTTTAGTTATTCGATGATCGGGCTGGTGGATTATTCAATGATGCAACTGAGTTATGCAGTCGTAATTACATGTATTTCTAAGACGAAATTGTTAAATAATGAAGTTTAAATTATTCAGACGTAATACAGTGAAAAAAAATGATTCTAATGAATAGTCGACACAGTTCGTTGCGGTGAAAAAAATGACTCTGCTCTTCTTTATGTTCTCTGCACTATGTGTATAATTAATCACAAGTGTGCTTAGCAGAAGATTTAACTTCTTTTTGGATATCAGTCATTATTGTAGCTTCTTGTCTCAGCGTTGCAAGCAATTCTTCAAGAATTGCTTGGCATTAGATCATTCCAAGAGTAACGTGAATATACGAACAAATACATCGAAGAAAAGAAATTTGCACAACTTGGAATGACCAAATACATAAATATTTTATCTACTTTTCAATCATCTTTCGCTTGGTAATCTATTTTAGTACATCAGTGACTCCTTAATATAGTAAATAACATTTTATTCAACATTGATGTCGCGCATAAATTCACACACAGAACTAACTGGGCAAGAACACCCGCAGTCCACAGATGACAGTTCCCTAAGCTAAAGGGCCTTAAGGGCAGCCTACTCGATACATTCGCACCTGACGACGTGTGTACAAATTTCTAGATCCTTCGCGTTTCTCTCAAAATAAATATGCAAACTATTTTAAATGGTTCAATTTCTCAGACATAATTAGACTGCGGATTTTATGCAATCTAATCGTAGCAGGCTCTTTGTACCTAGCAACCTTTCGCTATAAACATACCTCAGCCAACGAAGTCGAGGAGACTGTACCTGCATCGGAGAAGACTCGGCGCGAACGTGTTAATTAATAAGTATAACATAAATATCTACCTCTAAGGATTGACATTTGGTTACATCAGTCATAGGCACGACCTGTGCACACGCGTGTGCATGGAGGTCAACGAACATAATCTAATCAACTTAATCCGCCTATCGACGCAGCTCCGCTGATATATTTACATTGTTAAATCGTTTAACATTTAACGCGAAATGTTAGCCGGAAGAAAGCGACGCGCGAACCGGTCCTAACCGGCCCATCTACACTGAGCGCACATTATACCGGATAAGTATAATCAACAACAAACTACGCACTTACCTATTTACTTAAATAACGCGATTCCTTTGTTTAAGCTACGACAATTCGAAAGACAGTCTATTCTGCGAAGGACTCGTCCGGGACAGGACCTCTTGACAGGACGAAAACGAGCTCCGCGACCACTGTTTACCGTTTACCACTCGGACCGGTTCGAACCAGTTCAAGATGGTGCGCCGGCGTCAAACATCTCGAGAAATGTCACTAGAGGACGCAATCGGGTTTTCATGTGTAAATAAAGAAAAATTGTCCTGGCTTTTACAACGATAGACTTGTCTATATAACTAGAACAACGATAGAAAATTTGTTAATCGTTCTCTCGACGATCGTGTAGAAAAATGTAATCGATCGACGCGCGAAAAAAGTATCTAGGTTTTTCACGGTCCAGATTGATGCCAGATTTTCTCACGATTCGACGCGGTAAATAGGCACCTTTTAAAAACGATAATTAGAGAAAGCAGTCTCCGGTGATTCATCTATCGCTACTTCTTCTTCGTCTTCTTAGATTCGAATAAATTACGTTGTGAACGATCGTCCCTTTTCACCGTTCCGTGAACGTTTTAGTGCCTGCAATTCACGTACGTCACTCTTTCACCGTTCACGATACGAACATAACGAGCACAGGCTCGGAGGAAAAGTGCAGGTACGCGCTGGTCTGTAACAAGAAAAGAAATCGTTGTTTTTAGTATGGTTGTTCGGTATTTCAGGGAAAGAAATGCTTGCAAACGTGTTCTATCCGTTACGAGACCAAGGAGAGTTTCATTCAAAGTGTCAGACAACCTTGAGGTGTCACGAATTTCTTCTAAACTTGAGGTTCCTTCAATTCTCCAAAATATCTCTAAACTTTAAAGAACGAGCTACAAAGTCTCGATAGGATCGTCGATAGTGTTCAAACGAAAAACGTTAAAACCGTGCAGCATTGCCAACACAAACAATTGAGATTTATGGGTACGAGGTCGATCGTCGCGTTTCTGGATCAACTATGTCCATCCGAGTGTGTTACGGCACACGGTGTTAAATATCACTCAGAAATGCACAAGCAAACATTCCAGATCGGAGTTAGTATTGTTAGCGCACACACTCACATGCCTTCTGATCCGTGGTTTGATCCGTGCAGGATGGTTCTTGGATATAGAGGGCTGGCTTTAATGGTCGGCCATCTTGATCCTCCACAAGGACTACCAACCCATGGTTACTACCACTTCCATGAGGATTTCGGGAGTTCATTCTCCAAAATCTCAGGCTTTGTCTCACATCCAAGGCTAGATGAGTGCCTTCTGGCGTTAATGGTGTCACTACCGAGTCCATTAGACGTTTCTTCGCTGCAAAGAAAAAAAAATGTTTTTAGCGAAGACTCAAATATGAACTCACACAGAACTATTCATGACTCCAACGTAAATAAACTTCTTGTCAATAAAATAACAACTTTAATGCGAAATCAATACTTGGTAGTGTCGTTGCCGCTCGAGTGATAAGGGTTAAAAGTTAAAATGCGATCACTTGGATGTTTACAACTAGCTTGCAGGGAACTTACAACGATGCTTCTTCAGGGACTTCGTGTAGTAGTAGACAGATATTCTGATCTTCTTCTCGTCTTCTTCGTCCTCTTCGAAAGTGCCTCCAGTCGATGAAGTCAGGTTCTCTTGCGGTAGCTTGAAGATCCTCAATTTTGCAGCGACCACGTGATCGCTGGACGTTAGGTTCAGCTGGAAGTGCATGTTCATTGTGAACGGATCTGCCCAGGCATCTTGATCCGTGTTCCTTGGTACTTGACCTAGCAGAAAGGATCAAATTTTCAACGTAACTTTGAATTTTAAACTGAACATAATCGACACGATTAATCCAACTCACAGTTAGGCGAAAACATGGTCAGCCTCTGTCGCTGCACCTGATTCGTGCTGCCACTATTATTCAACCTTCCAGTAAGGGCCAAGACCCTCGACTTAATGTCTTCGATGGCCTTTTCGCCTTGGCTGCACAGACGAAAGAACATCATTAGAAGAAACATCGCCAAACAGCAGGAAAAAAGAAAAACTGAAAAACCCATGACAATGACCAAGCATCGTCGTTCAGCAAAACCAGCAAACATTCAAATGTCGAAGCAGATCGATCCGAACGCGCGAACAAAAGCATTCCGTGTTAAAAAGCGAGGGTCGAGCATTGTTTTTCGATCGCGCCGTGGAAATTTTCACCTTGCGTTGCATGCAAGTTCTTCCGGGTGACGAGCCAGGCCATTGGACGGTGGTCAGTGACCTATAGACTCCACGGTATGGGTCAGAGATATTTATTATCCGTTCTAGACGTTGGCTAGACGGCGAGGGCATTGGTGTAACGATCATCTAATCTATCCATCTACTTGGGAAGCATTAACACTTCGCCGTCGCGTCTCAAGTCTTTCCCGACGACTCGACCGTTCAGATTTCTTCTCTTATCCATGAAACAGTTTTCGTTTTCGTAGCGATACCATTCCCGTCGATAATTGCAAGGCTGCAGGATCTTTGTGCTAAACGCCCTCAAAGGGACATCGTTCCCCAGCCCTTCGAGTACCAGGAGAACGAATACGAGGTATCAGAACCCACGGGAATCCCCTAAACTGCTAGCAACATTTATCTCGTCGGACGCACGCCATAAACTCGTCGGCTTTTCAAGCGAGCGGCGGATCAGGTGAGATTACGGGATTGCATAATGACGTCTGTGAGTCGTTAACCGAACCGAGGGGGGGTTGCGGGAAGGTGGGTGGGGGAAAAGGAGGAGGAGGAGGTAGAGAAGGAAAAAAAGGAGGAGCGTCGTCGTTGCCCTACGTCACAGGCAAGGATTGTGGCTGCGTTGTACGCCCACACGAAGAGATTTGAGCGCAGCCAATGGCGCGTCAACGACCTCGTCGCTTGGCCGAGAAACAAAAGTCGCTTTTTTCCAGGGAACGAGACGACGGCCAGACAGACAGGATGTCTAGGAGGATGGTATAGAGTATAGGCTGACCGAGGAGGTGGAGGTAGAGGATGGTCGAGAAAGAGAAAGAGATCGGTGAACGCGAAGGTGAACGTGGAGGAATTTCGGTGACCCTATCTCCTGCTGGTGCTGCTGTTGCTGCTGTTGCTGCTGGCCTGTCTCATTCCTTTCCTTCCAGGAACCTGGCACAGGCACAGGCCAGGCGAGAAACAGCCAGACCTGGCCACCTTCGCTGACGAAATCTCCCCACGAAATCTCTCTCTCGCTACCTCCACAACCGCGGCTTGTATACGATTCTAGACATGCTCGTTAATCTAGCTGCGTCCAAGTCACGCATTCTACACCGTCTCGTTGCGTACGTGTCACGTCTGTCTACCGTCTGGGAAAGGGAAGGACTCGGGTGTCTGGAGGCCGTTGCATCATGAGAATGAAGCCAGTGATCCTTGCCGGGTACCGTATCGAGAAAATCGGCTGATCGACGCTGACACCACCTCTCGCTGCCTTTCTGACCAACCACCAAATCTCCCTTTCCCAAACTGTTCCAATAACAATTTCTTTAGTCAAACGTTTCGCCCATGTTCCAGCAAGATTTATAGAACTATTCGCTGACTACGACTTTTGCAATTAGGTACTTCAACTTCTGTCAACTGTAATATAAGAACGAGTAAAAGGGTCCGCATCTAAGACTCTTTGAATTACACCTTGCTGAATATCTTTGCTCTAACAACTGTTCAGCGGAGTTCCCAGCAACAGCAGTTTTTAATGTATAAAAATATCTAAAAGTTCAACCAGTAAATTTTTCGTAAAAATTGAATTTGCTGTTGTTGAAGATTTTTAATTGCAGAATAAAGATCGAACTCGATCGACTGCAAAAGAAAACTGTTTATCGTTAAAGTAAAAGTATAAAGACACGGAGATCACAATTCGAATGAGCAAGACGTTGCTCGGTTGAGGACTGTTGCACGACTACTAGCTAAAAAGCGGATGAAAGGAAAACTTTGCCGTGCACTCGGCATCGCCGAAACGGTCAGCGGACACATGGCTTTTATGGCCTGACCTGAGCCTATGTCAGGCAGGGAAACTCGCAATGGAAAATGTAGGATCTTTCGGCATGGTGGAGCGATTCCAGGGTCAAAGAGGTCGGCTAAAGTCGGTAGCAAACGCAACATTGTCGAGAAACGTCGAATCGAGTGGCTCGAGCGTCAGAATTCGGCGAACAGCAGGGAAACTGAAAATAGAAAAGCGATTCCGTGATTCACGGTTCCTATAATTGTCTCGAGGAAAAAGTGAGTCCACGGAGAACGGAGGGTTTTAGCTCCCGATAGTGATCAGAAATACCGCGGGGAGAGAATCTTCGAGGGATCAGCGAAAAACTGCAGGCATACCGCACCCCGACGTTTAGGTGAAACCACCGATTGGCGACCACCGAAAAAATGCATGTTGCATCCTCTGGTGGTAAGGTGGGGGAGAGCCACTGCGCGAAAACTTCCTCCTCTCTCTTCGTCGGTTACGTGCCTTCTCCGTTCGCATAGGAAGAGAGACGCATAGACAAGGTCAGCGCATTAAATTGAAATGTGTTACATAACCTCGTAAGAGAGCAGTCCTGACTGCAATCTGACTAGACACCCGGTGATTATGGAGGTGCTCAACTCTCCTCTCTGGGAACCATAACCGGGCAAAATCATTTTCAACTCGCCATTCGACCCTTCGCCGCGCTGCAGTCGCGACACCCTCTGCGAGCTTTACGCGAGATTAACCCTTTGCACTCGAAATTAAACATTAAGAAAATTAGAAAATTAAACGTTTCTTCTTAGCTAGAATAATTCCATTCTATATGATTTTTCTCATTTTTTTGTAGATATGAAATTGATACAACAATTCATACAATACTTGAACATACTTGAACACGGCAAGATTGTTAGTTCGAAATTGATTTTTCTAATTACCGAGTTTGGGAAATGCTCTGTGGGCGTTTTAAAAAGAAGTATGTATCGATTAATGAAGTGGCTGAACAATAAAATGTCCGGAAAAGTTAGAAATGCGGTTAACGTATTTATGGCTGATCCGAGTACACGAAAAAGAAACAAATGATGAAATTGGAGACTGATACAGAAACGGATGAACGCTATGGAAGGACACTTAGCGGCGCTATTTCCAAGGATCGTGCGAGGGTTAATGGGCCCCCATTACACGTGTACCCCCATCGCCAGCCCCTTCTTTGTCCCGGTTCGTTTGAAGTTCGTCGAGACACTGGAAAATGTCGGACCGATTGAAAAACTGGTCCCCCGCCTATCTGTCGCTTGTAGATCGTCGTGGATCCCCGGTGCTCTGCACGCCGACCGAGAAACCGACGACGGGCACACCGCACCGGAGAGGAGAGGAGAACTCTTTCTCTCTCATTCTCTCTCTCTCTCTCTCTCTCTCTCTCTCTCTCTCTCTCTCTCTCTTTCTCTTTTTCTCTCTCTCCGGCCAGGCTACGCCAGTGCCGACACGAATGCATTTACGCGTCTAGACTTAATAAAATAAAAGAAACGCCTTCGCACCCGCGCGAGGAGGAGGGCGATTTAAAAACATAGCTGAGGTTCCGTCGCGGAATTTCCACCGCGTGTCCTTCCTGGCTGGGCACTCTGTCCTCCTACAAGGCTTTCGCACACCTTCTTGCAACCCCCGTTCCACCCATGTCATGTCAAACTTTCGACATTTCCAGCTTGATTTAATTGTTTTATTTTGATTAGCTGTAGCTATTACACGATAATATTTCAATGCAAAATTAAATATGTATATAATATATTTGAATAAATGTTGGAAAAGAGAGATTGAGAATTTGAAAAATTAGAAAATATTAGAATAACAATTAAAATTGGTATGCATCCAAATTTGAATAAGTGTCCGGTGACTTATGGACGGGAGTGTATCTCGCGTGGCGGCAAAAGTGTACAGGCTTTTTGAACAGCTTTTTCGATCGCGATATACGGGGTCCTACTCCGCTCGTTTATTTTCGTACTTAGGTGTTTTTAGAGCAAAGGTGAAGGGTTTAGGGCGTAAAATCACTCGGCAGAATCGTTGGTCAGCGGGAGCCGCGAAATCTGGTCGGGTCTCGGTTTCGCCACGGTATTTTTACAAGCGATCGAGATATTTTTACGTGTCGGGGTTCAACGATTCGCCTGGTCCAAGTGTATTCCTGTGCCACGGCTGGAAAACCGTTCGAGAGTTTTTCTGAGTCGCGATCATCGAGGTAACAGAAACTCAAACAAAAAAAAGCAAAAGAAAGCAGAAAGAGAAAGAGAGAGAGAGAGAGAGAGAGAGAGAGAGAGAGAGAGAGAGAATAGAGTTACGTTTTTCATGCAGACACAACACAGCAGCACGAGTGAAAAGCGTCTGGTCGTTATCGCGCTAAACCGCGGGCCCGTACAATACGAGCAATGAGATAACTGCGATGAGAATGTATTTTTAGATTATGCAAGCGAAGCCAGAAAGAAAGCGGTCGGCCCACACGGGGCTCGCCGTGAAAATAGAAAGAAAAAGCAGGAAAAACCCTGGAGAAGACAAGAGAAAAAAAAATCCGTGTTCGATTCGGCACACCGTGTCCCTTACCCAAAAAGCGATCATTGCGCCGACTGAGGGAGGTGCTTACCTGTCGAAGCTTGAGGTTAGCTTTCCTCTAAAAGACACAAAAAGCACATTTTGTTGAGACTAATCTAACAATAAAGCCGTCTGTTGCGAAAGCGGAACGCAGCATGAGTGACGCTCGAATGTGTGAGAACGATCGGACCACGAGATTCTGTCGGAGCTTCCGATTCGCATTAGGTCATCCCACGAGTATCGTCAATTTTTTGAACACGCACGTACACGAAGTGCAACAAATGACACAACCTATGGGACGACCTAGACATTTTCTTATCAAAACGATCAGAGGCTCGTGGACCAGCGAAATAACCACTAGGCCCCAGATCAGAATTCTACTTACTCTCTCCGGTGCGCTATCGCCACCTGCTGATAGCTGGTGAGGTTGGCCAGGGGAATGTAGCCGGCGGAGATGTTGTTGTTGGCGATGAACAGCTTGATGGAGTCCGGCGTGTCGTTTTGATACTCCAACGTGTCGTTCTCGGTCTCCTCCGTGGACCAATTGCGTCGAAGATCGCGGCTGGCGTCCTCGTAGTCGGACGTCTCGTTGTCCCCGCTATTTTCGAAGCCGAGGGAGTCCACGAACTCGGGCAGCACCCTGTAGACATCGTCCTCGACCCACTCGAGACCTTCGTACTCGCTGACCTTTTTGCTTTTACCCGGTTCCTCCTCAACCTTGGCAGGAACCAGCTCATCGTTGGAAGCAGTAGTCTGTCCAAGACCATTCGTTGCATCTTCAAGGATCAACGCATCGTCGGAACTGGTCTCCTTCGTGGAATCGGTGCTACTTAAAATGGAAGACGAAGTAGTGGTTGAAGAGACAGTTGGATTGTTCGTGTACCGATGATCTTGGATGCTGTTGCCTATCTGAGCGACCACAGGAAGTGGCAATGAAGCAGCAGCAGCAGCAGCAACGGCAGACACTGGAACTGGAGAAGCGTGAAAGGAGTTGGCTGAGTTGGTCCTGGAGGTGGTGTGCTTTGGAAGATGATGTCTTCTTCGATTGCTCTCGTAGGAGCCAGAGCTGTCGAACTCGGAATCGTCGTATCGGATCTTGAAGACCACGTGCGGAGCCATCGCCCTGTCAAAGTCACGGCGCGCGGCCTCGTCCTCTTCCGAGCCCGCCCCTTCCTCGAAGTCCAGGCTCGCCTCGGACTTGGCCTGGAATTCTAGGTTCGACGGCAGGTTCTCGTAGTCGAGGATCGCCTGTCGGTTGTACGCCTCGAAGTCGAAGTCCTTGTAGGAGGGCCTGTCCGCGTGTCGATGCTTTTTGTTCCCGTCAATCCTCGGCTCCTCGGAATTTCTCTCCCAGTATCTAGTCCTCTGCTCCCCGCTTTCGCCGTAGAAAGCTTTCGTCCAGGATCTAGCCGCGTCCTTCCTCCTCAGCTCCTCGTCCTTCTTTTTCCCGAGCTCGCGCTCGCGGATCGCCAGGACCTCTTCCAAACTGTAATTCAGGCTCTTCAGGAGCAGCATGTCCCCGGCGCTTAGATCACCGGTGATGATCTTCAGGATCGCCTTCTCCAGCATCTTCTCCAGCCTACGGTCGCTGTACGGCAGCTTCTCCTTCGTATCTTCCCCCGTTAGGCTCCTTCGGTTCTTCTCACCTAACGCGGAGATCACGTTTATAGAGGATTCGCGATCATCCTCGGTGATGAGCCTACTCGCGAGCTCCTGGTCCTTCCTTCGCTTGTCATCCGCGTGATGATGATGGTGACAACGACCACTGTCTATAAAGGACACTATCAGCAGCAGGACTAGGTACCTAAGGAACCCCATGGTAATCAAACTTTTCAGATAGTTTATAGCTAGAATCTCCCGAAACTACACTGGCCCGGTTTGTCGAAGAAAAAATCAAGAGTCTATTCAGCAATAACAATGACTTCGTTCGCAATGTTTCAAGTAGCTGTCACTGTCATCGACGGACCATGTCCCCCATCATCCCGCGATCTCACTCAACGATCTCCCAATGATCCGAAACGCGAACAAGGCGCGAGCAAACTGGCGATCCGTCGGCGGCGGCCGCGGGGCTAGCCTAATCGCATCAGGAAGGCGCGATACGCGTACGCGCGAGCGGGAAAGCGATCCGTGTGGCACGCGTGTGCACCGGCTGAGCAGTAAGTCTCAACTGAGCGGCGGTCCCGGCCTGCTCACAGACATAATTCCGTCTACTCACTAATTCCGAGACAAGCACGAGCCTGCGAGAGGAGACCGGCGCGCGGCATTACTACGATCGCTCCTTTTGATTTTATTTTTTCCTTCCTCCTCGCTCGTTCCTTCCTTCTTCTCGTTCTCGAGTCTCCTTTCTATTCCCCTTGCGCTCCGATCCGCTCCGATCCGTTCGCTCGATCAAGCTTCGATCCCTTTCCTTCATTCGTCGAAATTCGACCGACTTTTTCTTGCTCCGTTACCTTCTTGTTGTTGTTCTTCTAGTTGGTCTTCGTTTTCGCACCAGATCTTAGGGATACTGCGGGGTAGTGTCTCTTTCCCTCGCTCGCCGAAATCCAATGAACGACTGACTTTTCTTTCCCCGGTTCACGAGGCTTTATCGCGACCTCCACCACCTTGTCCTTCCTCTTCTTCGTCGTCGTCGTCGTCGTCTTCGTCTTCGTCTTCGTCTTCCTCTTCTTCCCTCTTCGAACGTCCCGTCGACTGCTCGATTTTTCGAGCGACAGAGCACCTATCTCCGCTCCTGCCACCGCTTCTTCGCCTCGCTCTCGCACTTCCGGCGAACACAACACCGCGTGCACCTCCTCAACGTGTTGCACCGGTACCTCCACCTCCTCCTTCACCTCCTACTCCTACTCCCCCTCCTCCTCCACCTCCTCTCTAAACCACCACCTTCTCTTCGTCTTGATTCGTAGGCCTCTCGGCGATTCCTTCGATTACTCACCCGACACCGCACGGAATTTACTTTCTTTTTCCCTTCTTTACCTCTGTCTCTTCTCTCTCTCTCTCTCTCTCTCTCTCTCTCTCTCTCTCTCTCTCTCTCTCTCTTTGGTATTCTGAGCTTCGATACTTTCCTCTCTCTTTCTCTCTGTTTGTCTGCTCGACCCGATGCACCGGCCTATAGACCAGCAGCCTGTGCAGTATGCTCCTTCACCAGGCCCAGCCTTCTAAGATCGTTATCGACCGCGTGACAGTCTGCATACTGATCCTTATCGGTGATCCTTTCACAATTGAGAAGACTTCGATGTCCTTTCACCGCGTCTGGCTGCCGTTTCACCCGGTAGCAAACGGCCCAGGTATCTGTTCTTCTTCCTCGGGATTGTTTTTAATAGTCCCAGGTGATGATCGATCCTGGAATCACCTAAGATGATGGATAAAGGGTTCTACAGGTTTTCTAGGCTAGTTGTAGGGGTCGTGAAGCAGTTAGGAGGAGATCAGGATAAAAGAAGTAGCACCGGTAGGTGTCCGGAGGCTTGAGAAATGAGCGTGCGGAGCAGGCACCTTGTATTCGGCTGTTCGTTTCAGGGGCAGCCGCGCACGACTTTATAGGGTGTCTCCCTCTCCGACGTCTAGACGAACCGAAAGATATGATCTTTGAATCATAATGTATCGCTTTTAATAAATGCAGCCTCCGCGTGCGTGCGTGAAAATACGATGCGTGGCAACGCACATCGACGACGACGGGCCCAAAAAGAAGAACGGGAACGAGAAAAGAGGCAAACAGTCACGGTAAGAAAGAGAGAGAGGGATTGAGAGAGGGAGGGAGAGCGAGATAGAGAGACATTGTGAGAGGGGGGAGAACGAAAGAGAGAAACGCGTCGGAGAGAACGCAATGCAAAAATATATATAGGTATGCGCGCGACCGACGTCCTTTCTTCATTTTGTTAATCGTGGATGAACAATCGAGGTATGAATAATCGAGTCGTCGAAAATAATATGGTCTTTCAATATAAATAGACCATTGTCTGCGATCCTCGTTCATCCCCCATTTCTAGAGTTTAATTTTTCAGTATACTGCATTATTTTGAGAAAGATCAAATGTTGCGGCAAATTTGTCGATAATTACTTATCTTATTTGAACGTCATCGTGTGCGGTTAGACTGTAAAATAAGTGTTGAAGATATTTTATCTGCACATTTTTCGATTTTTGACCCGAATCCTCATTCGAATGCCGCACCGTCGCGCGTCGTTTCGCGTCGCGTCGCTAGTCTATCGAACGAGGAAGAGATCGGCGAAATGGACGCCGCGTAATTAATTAGTATGCTTAAGAGGGGAACGAATCTGCATTTTCGGGCGGGGTTCGTCGGGGATCGTGGCCGGGATTCACCACGAAAATTAGGTTAAAGGATTCGGCGAGACTGAACCTGACTACAGCACACAGACACAAGCCTCTGGCCGTCTAACGGTGGACAAACATTGGCCATGCGAGCGTCTGCCGTCGAAGATAAATCACTCGCGGCAGACGGGAATGTGTCACGGCTGAATTTACCGGAAGCGCTCGGCTTCTTCTAGCTCCGGACTCGTCTGGTGGCCGATGGTGCTTTCATGGCGTAAACTAGCCTTTCACCATCCTCGGACCGTTTTTCCAAAACGTGCAACTCGTTGATTATTATTATTTTTTTTTATTATACGATTTTTACGTCGCATCAACATCCAAGTAATTAGATTTGCAACATGATTTATCGACTTTCACCAATTTTCAAAATACCGTGGGGCGTATTGGTGCACCGTGAACATTTCGTCCCACGAGAGGGAACGCAGACACGAGGTGTTCCCGCGCGCTCCCATCGTGTCCATGGGATACCCGTGGAACACGCATCGTGTATCGCGTTGGACACGTGCACGCATTTAAATAAACGTCAAACGAAAAGGAACAACGCGAGAGAGAAAGAACGAAGAGCCAAAGCGAAGAAAGTAATACGGACGACCGACCACGAGGACTGGTAGACACACGAGGATGATAGGCGAGAAAGAGTAGGAGAGATAGGGAGGAAAGAGGACGCGATTTGATCCGCAGGCAGAATCTGGACGGTGCAGCCCATTGCGTCGTCGTCGGTCTGACGTCACCTCCGAATCCTCCGACGACGATTCGGACGTACGGACAGACAATCTGGCGTCTAGACGTACCAAAATAAATAACACGCAGGGCCTTGCCTCACCATCAAACTGTTGTTTGCACTCTCGTAACACTTGATCCGTCTCGTCCTTGTCGGATCCCTCGTCAGGAATCCTATCCCAGATCCCTGATGTGACATCAGCGATGTCGCATAGATCTATTGGAATGATTTTGCACCAAAAGCTGTGGATCATAAATATTCAAAGATTACAAAATAATCTCCGGTGTAAACAATGACGTTAAATAATATCCTACCGAGAGCAACCACTGCCCACATTTCCCCGCGACCCATAATCCTATTGAGATTGTATTTTGAAATCCTGAATTTTCCATTGTGAGTTTCCCTGCCTGACGTAGGCTCAGGTCAGGCCATAAAAGCCATGTGTCCGCTGACCGTTCGGCGATGCCGAGTGCACGGCAAAGTTTTCCTTTCTTCCGCTATTTGGCTTGTACATAGTCGTGCAATAGTTCCCAACCGAGCAACGTCTTGCTCATTCGAATTGCGATCTCCGTGTCTTTATACTGTTACTTTAACGATAAACAGTTTTCTTTTGCAGTCGATCGAGTTCGATCTTTATTCTGCGATTAAAAATCTTCAACAAATCCTCGCAATCTGAAAACGGTCAAGAGACAGGTTCGATGACTTTCTCTCGACATCCCGATCATTCGCTACATCCTCGTGACGTCAAACACCCAGACACGCTCCCAGGAGAAAACAATATGCATCGGTAAGCCCACCCACTCGCTGTAATCACGTTTTTTCTGTCCCGTGAATCTTTCGAAATTCCATAAACGCTGGAAAAACAGGAAGCAATCGAGAGAAAAACGCGTTAGGAGGTCCACGGAAGGAAGAAGGATAAAGGTGAAAAACGAGAAGATAGGGAGGAACAGAGTGGTCGTACCGAGCACCAACGGGGGTAGGGAGGGAGGCAAGCTTGAAGACACAGAAAAGGAGGAGAAAAAATGGAAATGGTGCAATTTGCATGGCTCGTACCTTCCTCCCCCACCTGGAGGCAGACAGCAATCGAGATAAGGCGTACCTGGAATCCGGCAGGAGAGAGGGCCGCCTCCTTCTTCTCCTTCGTGTACACGGCAGCTTCGTGGAACAGAGATTTGAATTTCGGATCGTATTGCGCAATCGCACCCACGCATAGGTGCACTCGTTCCGTCTCGTCTCGTCCCGAGATCAACTCGAAATCGAAAACACGCGGCGTAACTTGTGGTAATCGACTCGGACACCGTTCCTCGATGCTTTTGTTATTCACGCATTTTGACCAGGCCCGCTAAAATATTCGTCGAGGCGGCACACACGGCTTGTCCGGATGATCTGTAGCATTTAACTCGATCGATCCTGATCCACGGAATCCTCACACCGGAGATTCGCGTCGCTTGATTTTAGGGCACTGTTGGAGTGTACAACGAAATGCACGAAACTCACGGAGGAGCAAAGGTCTTTTTTGACCTGAAGTTTACTACATTTCAAGCGTTGCTATCCCCTTACCCAGAAGAAATCAGGTAGTCGTCAGTTCTTGCCGAGTCTACCGAGCCAGTCACAGCTCGTACCTCCTCTTTTCATTATACCTTTTCGCTGTACAACAGTTTATATTCAATGTATCAACAACGAAGTACAATATTGTGTTATGCGTGAACAATTTTAATTCATGACTGATGTACGTTTATTCCATGCGTACAGTGGAGATCAAATAATGATTCGATAAATATAAGATCCAGATTTGATCTCCCAACCTCGTCATCCCAACAGACACGATCGTTTCACTTGTCCTTCGACCTGCTATCGTGGAAAATCCTGTCGAATGATTATTATTCGCATTCATTTTATATCTACAATTTTTGCATTTTACTGATAGATCCTTATCAGACTTCGGCCGAATCGAACAGAAGATTTCCCAGCGGACGGAATCGCCGCTCAGCATCGCCGGCCCGCCGGCACCGCCGAACTTTTCCGATGACCCAGTATTAAAATCATCATCTCCGTGCCACGTGCTCCGTTGTTCTCCTTTCTCGGACGCGTGTCCAGCGTCAAGATAAATTCGACTCAGGCTGCCTAGCTTTCGGAAGATGATCATCATCTCTGATAAAAAAGACATGGGAACTGACGGGGTGAGATTAGAAGAACAGAACCAGACACCGAGATACACCGGGTTTTCGAGATAACTGTCGCGTGCTGCTGCGACGTACAAACGAGATCGTCAACGTCGACGACGTCGGGGATCAGGATGCGACTCGCATTCCGTCGCGAACGGTAGCCAGATGGATCGTTTGGAAAAGGAAGTAGAAGAAGACGAAGAAGAAGAAGAAAGGATAAATAAGGGTACAGCGCAATTATTTAAACTGGATCGAGCCGGAGAAGATTTAATGTTGCCCAGAAGCCACGGTAGCCAATTAAAAATGCATTAGACCGATGTCAGAAGGTTTAAATTACAGTAGCCCTCGTAAATATATTATCCATGCATCGAACCATCAACAACGCCTCTCGGTTCTGCAGTTAGCTACCGAATGGTCTCGAGAATTCATTTCGCAGACGAGGCATAATTTAGCGATTTTTTTCGATCAGCATCATTTGTTTTAAAGGATCTTGTTGTTCTACTTCTATTAAATCCGAGGGATTTTCTGAAGAAGCAGAATTTCTCTAGTAGCGCTTCCACTAGTTCTACTTCTAGTTCTCGTATCACGAGGATCTTCCATTTAGAAACGCACGCAGAATCCACGTGTCTGGATCGGGAAAGATGAGGAACAGGAAGAGAAGCATCGTCTACCGGTCGTTCTTCAATTTTCCTCGCCTTCGGTTATCGCGTGTCCGGCCTCTCGAGATGGTTTACGGTTTCCATGCCGAGCAACTACGCATTTCCGCCCGTTGCATTCCTCTGTGGGAAACGCTCTGCCGTACTCGCGCGGACGCCATCTTTTCGGCCGTATTTTGCGCCTCCGCTTCTCCATCTGCAACCACGTCGAACCTCCGTTAGCGTTCACCATTCCACAGTGAAAATGTACCCAATTTTCAACATTTCGCATTTATCCAGTAATCGATATACTTCCCTATTTCTTTTTGCTTAGTCTGCTGTAATAATTAATACGTTATCTTTATGGTATAGTTCAAGGTACATTTACAGGGATTTAACTATGTTACAGTTTATGGTGCATTTAACCTAGATATTGAAATTTCTGTTCGTTTCTACCCATACAGAACACAATTGCTCCATTCGATTTTTCAGTGTTCGAGCGCTCTGTTGTTAGGATTGTTCTGCTAAGGAACACGACGGATCTCGCAGACGGTTTTCAGTGGAAAAGACGCAACGTAGCCTCTAACGCGAGCATGTATAACGGCGATGTTTACCAGCGAGTTATGTTCTTCAGATTTCGCTATTCTCATCGGGTTCTGGCGTCGCGCCAGAGACCTAAAACTGGCCTGCCTAACCATCCGCTAACGTAGCGGCTACGTAGATTAGGAAAATAGAAGAAGCCGTGCAGAGTTATCAAGGCCGTAGACAGTTCGACGAGTGGATCAAGACGATAAATGCAAATTGCGTCTTAGCGGTAACGTAAACGTTCTGCGTCAATCGTAACACTCGACGGTGGTAGCGTTCGCGTCTTGAAATAATCCCGGTCCGACAAAATCAGGCTCGTTCATCGGAAAACTCGATCGTGTACGAAGATCTATTTTTCAGGTGAAGGCTAAGCTTCGTTCCGAAACTAGGGCTAGCTAATTATCATGGATCTTTGCTACTTTATACGTTATTCTTATTTTTCTTCTGTATTCTAAGGTCAGAAGACTGCAATTCGATTTAAAAGTCAAAGGATAATTTTTGTCACAGGGAATTCGGTACTAGAGGACTTGCAAGAAGAAGGTCCATATTCCCTCGTCATTTTACACATTTAATTGCTTCTCATCGCTGAATATCAACAGAGTTGTGATCGAACTCGATTCGTGTTTCCAGATTCTAACCAAGCCGACTCTATTTCTCGACTTCCGTTCACGTGCAATGGCAGAAGGTGTAAGACGCGCAATCCCGCCGCTGTATAAGCACTGTCTGGGAAATCAAATTCCCTCGGAGAAGCAGCAGCGCGTCAGATAGCGTCCGAGGGCGGCCGCGCTTCAGGAACGCGCGAATGTTGTTTCTCACAAAAATCTGTACGTGACTCGGGACGGAGAACCGCTCCGGTCTCGAAGAGATAAGCGTCGCGGCATCATCTTCCCAATCCCATCTCCACGTGCTCGTCTCGTACGCCGTTTAACCCTATCCATAGATAAATAGATCTAAAATCGGTTTAGTCTGAATGTAAAAGTCTAGATCAATTCGATTCGAAATGATAATATTTCCAATCTAATATATCGACGACGTTAAAGATACTATTTTAACAGTCGGAGATAAAAATTTCTATACGTAAGAACCGTAAAGTAGTTTGCTCTCGTGTCGAGATTCCGCCACTCGAAGATCTCTGGTCAAAGATCGATCCTCGACGTCTTTTTTCCAGGAAGACCTTCGCCGGGTCCACGTAAGCCGAAGAAATTAGCTTCGGCCGTTACTCGCAGCCGGGTTCTCCACGTGCAGACAAACAAGCCAGCCCCACGAGGAATCGATTAAAATCTCGAATCACGATCCGCACGAGAAAGAACAAATAAAGACTCTCGGACGCTGAAAATCGTCTGACGTAGAGAGAACGACCGTTGCTTCGGCGCAACGCGACGCGACCACTCGTTGCGTACTTCGCTCCTGAATAAAGAGGAGAAAGTCTCCCGACTACGAGACCATCGTAAATTCGTCGGCCGAGTTGTCGCGTGACGTCAGATAACGCCGGTTTCAATGAACGCGATCGACGATCCACGCGATCCAGAATTCGCCGCACCAGGGGCCGTCAGCTATTCGTTTTTCGACAGCTTTTGTCAACAAATGAAATAAAAAGAATAAAAAAGATATTGCTTTAAAATTGCAGCTCCTATTGGCTGCACTAGGGACCAAAATGGCGGACGCAACTCTCGAGGCCTCAACTCCCACCTAATTTTTCCATTTTTTGAAGTGTTGAATTGCAGTTTCAATTTACTCGGTTGAAAAATTGCATTTTCACACCTGAACGAACCAGAACAAATTATACGACTTGATGAAATTTGTCAAGTTTAAGAAAAAGGGAGTCAAAGCAATTTGTCTCGAGGTTCTCCAGACGTATCCGGTTCCGGTGGAGGATCCCGGAGCGTTTTCAATATTCTGCCTCGATCCTCCTCGCGTGTATACATATATTCCCGCCACGATCCGCGACCAGATAGCGCGGATTACAGCGGCGCGTTTTCCGGTTTGGTTCTCCGGTCTCGCCGATTAACGAGCCGCGGTTCTCGAACGAGCGATGAATGTGCTCGAGCAATGCGGGAATGCGTCGGCAGACGAGCGCGCGTCGGAAGAATTTTTATGGGCCACCGCGGGCTCGATCTGTTCGCCCTTTCACCGTCAAATATTTTTAGCCGCGAGCTTCGTGTCCCATTAATTAACCCTTCCGGGCGTTTTCTTGGAAAAATCACGATTTTTAAATTATATTTCTACTTTCGACCATTTCAATGCCTTTCCACAATTAATACCGATTTCTATTCTCTCGCTCGCCCAAACGAGATGTCTCTCACAATCAACAATTCCTCGCATGCCAACAGCAATGCTTAGGAATCTCGTAGCCTAGACCGAGCCGATAGAACTTTCACGAGTCAAGAAAACTAGCAGAGGAGTCTCATCGGCATTTAATGTTCACGAGGAAACTCGAGGAACGTTTCCAGTTTTTAATCGATTCGACAAAGTCTGTCTTTCACTTGAAAGCAAAAATGTCAAATGTGCTCGTGTTTGAAAATTTCAAACTCTATAAACGAGAGTTTGAAGACGACGTAGGAGCTCGCTTCGTGAGCAATAAAAATCGTTGATAATGCCCATATAAATATTTACAGCCTTTTTATATGTATAGCCTTGAAACGCAGCAACTGTGCCGTATCAAGACTTTGTTTGATTGTTTTACGTCGCTTTTTCAACTGCTATGGTTATTAAGCCGTATCAAGACTAATTTGCAAAAACCGTACCAAGCAGCGGCCGAGTGCTGTTTAAGGCTAGGGTGCGCAATGTTCAGATAATTTTCGAGAATCAACCACCCCCGGAATGAACCTAATCGCCGGATAAGCGGTGTCGGTTGACGAAAATCTCGTCTTACCGGGTCTCGTGCTGGAATTCGCGACAGTTGATAACTCGCATCCGCGGTGTCAAACGCGAGTTACGAGCTCAATTGCAATATTCCGGCACTCGAAGTTCATTGTTGTATCGGCTGATTTCCCCTACTTCCTTATCGGCCAAGTTACAGGTTGAACAACGGCGATCGCCGCCGATTCTTTAGTCGTACGAACAGCCTATTGTGCGCGTGAACAGTCGCCGCTGCTGTATGTTCGCGCGACGTGGCATTTGGCAGTGACATGACCGCGATGGAAGTCTAATAGTAATTTCCCCCTAACACCGCGGGATTCCCAGAAGATCGTTCTGGGCTGGATTCACGAAACTGGGTCGATCATGTGCGGACTAACACAACGGAAATTACGAATTGAAAAAAAGGCAAGCTATATGTACAGTCTCGTTGTTATCAGCGTTATCTGATAGCTGCATGAACGATTATAGCAACGGCAACACGAGGCACTCGAGTGTCCCGGTAGGTAGTGTTCATTCGATTCGACAGAAAGAATCACTCTGTTCGTTTACCTTGATCGTCAGCCATGAGCGGCTAAGGCTCGCGACAGTGCTGAGCGACGGTGCTGACAAAGAGGACACCTTTCCGCCAGGGGCCTAATACACCTGCCAGACCATGGGCACTGCCAATCCTGCGTTCGAGGTATCTGCTGACATTTCATTGTTGTCGGTTCAAGCTTCGTCCGTTCTGTCCAGTGCGTTTAGTGAAAATTCTACATCGATATTTTTTTAAATTTTTTATCTTCGTTATTTTAATTTTGTGGTCGACCGTCATGCCTCCCAGAGTATTTCTTGGGACTTGAAAAGTCATTTCTGCGGTGCTAGAGCGTGATGCGAAGTATAAGGGGATCGAGATGGTATATCTTGAATGAAAATTGCTTCGATTTGAATTTTCGCGGTGAAAATGAGGGTTGAGAATTGATGTTTGTACGAACGTAAATATCGTAGAAGTATACTTGCAATCTACGTGAGGTGCTTAAATGATTTTAGAAAGTTTCGGGAGTGGAATGGATCAATGACCTTTGTTTACCTGCTTCTTATCCTATCTTTAGTCACCTGAACACCTCCTCTCGCACCATGGAGAGCTATTCTAAAGCCTACAATTTTCTCTGGCTTTGCGTTATTGTTCTATCGCTTAGTGTCTGTATCTAACATTTAAAGAATTGTATTTTTGCGAACCGAAGTGTGAAATAGAACGAGAATTGTAATTTGTGAACAGTGTGTGGAAACATGGAATAATTCTCTGACAAGATTCCTATTGAAAAAACAGCGAGTACGATACTGGACACGGTAAATCTGTAATCTGGAATTCCCTGAGGCTTGTCAGATCAAATTAGATTTGTCAAAACATAGATACCAAACACATCGATACATTGATCTCTAATTAAACACTGTTATCTTAACAGGACAATGAGTTAAGCGTACTAGAAGCCGGCATATGCTACGATGAGTCCGTGGAAGACAAGGTAAGCAATCGTTCGAGCGTTGTAGTTAACAAGCTGGAATGTTAGTGTTTCCTGGGATCGATAATCGATGGAATAAATTGCATTGGTTATTAATAGACCGTGGATCTTTTCTGCTGAATCAAATTGATACGCTTCTCATCGATACGGAGTATCCACGGTTTCTTCCTTTACAATGGCACTTCGTTGTAATCGAAAATAATATAACAATTCGGAGGCGAAAAGTTCTGTCGTCTTGAAAGAAAAGATTTGAATCAATTTATAAAAATATATGTAGCAACTTGTTGCCATCTTTCGGATAACCTTTCAATTCCCATTTACAAACAAAATTACCTGCTTATTTAAAACATGACGAAACTTTCTCTCGAACTAATATTACAAAGATAATGAAAATTTGTTGCTACCTCCGACAGTTGCAGTATGAAAAATGCGAATTTTCCTAGAAATATCTATCGTACACACGGTTTTGCGAAGCAGTTGCGAGGCTCGCGTGTCGACATTAATCCAAATGCGATCGCGGTGTATAGAGATAATAAATTTCCATTATCTGCTAAACAATAGATTAGCCTTGATTCTGTGGCAGTGTTGGTGAAACGTACTCTCTGAATCACAGGCGACGAGAAAGGAGGACGAGTCCGATGGTTGTTTAGCTGCAGGATATCACGCGTTAAGTGCTTTCCTGTCGAAGCACCGCAGGATTGTCAGGATCGTGTGTTGGCTCACTTTCAACGTCCTCTTGCTGATATATTTCATCTTCGCCACGCTGTACTGGAAAAACCATCGTACGTTTTTAAACGACTCGTAGACGCGCGTGACAATTTTTATTCAAATAAGTGCAAGGAAAAAGTAATTATCAGCAACGAAACCTTAAAGAATAATTTCAATTATAGACTTCCAGGAAGGGTTCAACTGGTGCCATGGCTACGGATTGTTGCTCCTTCTATTCGCAATTGGCTACTTCGGTGTATTTTATCATCATGCTGCGAACCATTTTGGGAAAAAGCTTGGCCGAAGTGTCCGTCCGCTTAGCAAGCGCCTGAAAAATTTCCGTAATACCAGGTAACACATCGAGAAAGTTAATTTCGAGTAATCCTATCCATTTCATTCGAATTAACGAAGCATTTCGAAACTTTTGTCTGCAGATACGGCGACACTGTTTGCCGATCAGTGATTTACATCTGCATATTTTCTGCTATCATCGTATTCCTAATTTTGGACACCGTTGACTCGAGAGAGAGGCTAACGAGTGCCATCGGCATTGTTTCTCTGATATGCTTCGGATGGATATTCTCGAAACATCCTGGTCGGGTGAGTGTATCGATCAGTAGATCGTTCTAAATCCGATTTTCTACTTTCTCGAATTGAAAATGAAACGAACTTTCGGTGATCACGTTAAAGCTGATTTATACGCGAAAAGATATTTTCCTCGCTCAATGAAGATTGTTTTTGCACGGTTGTAGATTAATTGGACGCCAGTTCTATGCGGATTGATCCTGCAATTTCTCTTCGGTTTGTTCACTATCCGATGGGACGTTGGCCGAGCTATTTGTCAATGTGTGTCCGATAAGGTTGCAACGTTCCTGAACTTCGCCAAAAGCGGTGCCCAGTTCATCTTCGGCAAGCAGCTGGTCGGCGATGGAGTCTTCGCGTTTGCCGTCAGTAAACGCTAGATCGACAGATAAATTCTTTTTTCGTTAACAGTTTAGCTACAATAAGCCTGATAACACGCTGTATCTGACGAAGCTTAGAATCAATTTGTTGCTATGCGGAATTGTCGTCGTTATTGATCAATTTTATTAGAAGACACTGAATAATATGATCGAACACGATTCGTTTAAGCCTTGGTAAAAATTGCTATACCATTATTCAAAATATTGTTTAGATTATTAAATATGTTGGTATTTAATCAATTACTAAACATAAAATTTAAAAGGTCCTAGGGAATATTCTAGCTAGGAAGATATGTTTCATTTTCGAATTAAAATAGCTCTGATTGCAAAGGGTTAATAGTCGCAGTGTCGAAAAGCTTCCGGTAGCTAAGTTGCAAATAACAGCTAACTAAAATTATGTAATTCGAATGTAAATTCCAGATCTTGCCAGTGATCTTCTACTTTAGCTTTTTCATCGAAATGCTGTACTACGTGGGCGTGATGCAATGGATCATCCTGAACATCGGTCAGATCCTGCAGGCGTTGATGAACACTTCGATCTGCGAGTCCTTGGTCTGCTCTGCGAACATTTTCATAGGAATGGTGAGAGGCAAATTCGATCTAGAATAGTCGAGCGTTGCTCAGTCGTCGTAATCACTGCGTCTTCTTCCAGACGGAATCTCCGTTGCTCATTAAACCGTATCTGAACAAGTTGACTTCCTCCGAGTTGCATGCTATCATGTGTTCAGGTTTCGCGACGGTATCAGGTTAATTGAAGAATGCGTTAATCCAGTTAAATTTCGCCGCTGACGGACTTTTATCAGCGGGATGATATCTGCTTGGTTGTACGCAGGGACCGTGCTGGCTGCTTATATCGGGTTTGGCGCGAATCCGGCTCACCTGATAACCGCAACGGTGATGGCAGCACCGGCCGCACTATGCTACTCGAAACTATTTTACCCGGAGACCGAGGAAATCCTCGTCACCCCCGAAAATCTGAAACTGGAGAAAACGTAAGAGACATGGAAATTCGTTTGTCAACGATTCAAGCATCGTCCTTCTACGTTCTCTGAGACATTGCCCCTTTTACAAATCCTCATTGATCGAGATACTCTTAAAAAGACGATAACTTTTTAAATATTAACCCATACGACTTGACAATATCTATTCTTTGCGTAGGCAAGACAGCGGCCTCATGGACGCAGCCAGTAAGGGTGCAATGGCTGCCATCCCCCTGGTTTTGGGCATCATCGCCAATATCATCGCGTTTATATCGTTCGTAGCACTGATAAACTCGTTTTTAGGTTGGTTGGGCGTTTTGGTTGGCTTCGAATCTCTCACTCTTGAAGTAAGCGAGCTTTATTGCACTTACTTAAAAAATTAGCAAATGCCATAAATATTATGTATGTACAATCTACTGATTCCATTTTCGTCGCAGTTTATATTATCGAAGGTGTTTAAGCCCCTGAGCTGGATAATGGGGGTGCCATGGAAGGATTGCGAGAACGTGGCGACCTTGATAGGCCTGAAGACAGTGATCAACGAGTTTGTAGCCTACCAGAAGTTAGGGGAATTCAAGAGTCAGGGCAAGATCTTCGGCAGAACAGAGGCGATCGCGACGTACGCTATTTGCGGTTTCGCTAATCCGGGGTCTCTGGGCATTACCCTCGGTGTGCTGAGCAATTTAGCACCCGGCAGAAAGAAACAGATCGCAGAATCTGTTATGAGGGCGTTCGTAGCTGGCTGTGCTGTTTGTTTTCTGACTGCTAGCTTCGCTGGTACGTTTTCATTGGAAATATTTGAGTTTTGGATTATAAAAATGTACAATTTTTTTCACTGTTAAAATCGCGTTTTTCCGACAAATTAACGCCATTTTCAGGGTTACTGGTCACCGACGGAGCATTCAGCAACGCTTCCAATTCCACTCTGTCAACCATGCTCGCTGCCAATGCTACTGGCACGCTCGTCAGCTAACTAATCAAGTTCCTCGCTAGAAAGAATCTTCATCTTGAAGACTACTTCGCAAATTGTTATGTTAATTTTTCATTTTACAGACTGTTTTATAAAAACTAGTACGGAGATTGAATTTTTTTCACTGATTAACAGACCCCTCGCGGAAGAAATGAAATTTCTTTTATATACATATATGCAAGGTATTTCTCCTGATTTGAAAAAAATGTCGGACAAAAAAATATATGCTTGATAATTTCACAATATCAATATGTTAGTTTGAGCTGATTAAAATCGTTGAAGAAGAAATCAAATTTCTACTTGGCTCCTGTTTCGTACCATTTTTATTTTGCATGAATATCCGCAGTTCGATTACGTTCGAAGGAACGAAAGTTGTTTAGAAAAACATTGATGGCCTCAAGGCGACCTTGAGGAAAACTTTCGCTCATCGGACTGTTTATTCTTTTTCATGTTCCCCTCTGACATTTTTTCTTGTTGGTAGTAATAAAAAGGGTGTTTGTGGGTTTTATTTGACAAATGCAGCCTGTCGATGCTATACGCTCGTGTGAATAGGCCAGGGCAAACAAATAGCCGTGTTCTTTTCACTAAAGTACCCATTGACATCCTTATACCAATACTGACTCGTAATAAAAACATTTAATTGCTAAATAAAATTGCACCAGACCGGTGGGCACCGATTTCATGGGAAAATTGTACAAATCGTGCTGTCCATTAAATGCAACAGAAGCTAAAGCTACGGAACGTGCCTAAGGCCTGAGCCAGTGCACTTTGTACAACATCGGAAACTAAATAACCGTGTAAAACAGTAAGTAAAAGGATACAACGAAAACGTCGGGTAAGGTCGCGGCGCACTGCCATAAAATTACCGCGTATCACAATATTTTCGGATTATGGAATGTTCGTGCCTTTTTCCGAGTAGCTTGATAAAGCAAGTCGTGCGTTTCATATCATCGGTTTACAAAATCCTCTTGAATCCTATGGCAAGTTGTGAAGCTGATGAATCTCATAGAGAGTGTGAGTGCGATTGAACACATCCTCGGTGACCTGCAACATCTTCGGCAAGACATCCATGTTCCGTTGGACCTCGGACCCACAAACCTAGAAACAATTTACCGATGTGAAGCATGTTCTTAATCCATTCCGTAATTAGTCGTTACCTTTTTGAACAAAAGTTCCCTGGTGGGCATGGTGTACATAGCAACTACCGCTGCTTTTCTAATCACCCATGGATGATGCTTGGCTAAAGTCTTATTATACGCATCCTGGCAAGAATTAGACGTTTTGTCAACATCCGATAAGTCACCTAGCTGCCTTAAAAATTCCCTAATAAAATCTGGAGATTGAACAAGCATTAGCGCAACCGTATTAAAAGTTTTCATACTGGCATCTGAAGTAGCATCTGAAACGGGTTGTAATCTATCTCTATCGAGCAAGACCTCGAGCAACCCATCTCAAATGCTCTTGTTACAGGTAAATTATAATATGGAACGGTACCTAATCCTCTGTGGAGCCTCAACAAAGTACGAGCACCGTTCGTGTGGTCTCCCTTATCGAGAATATTGTTCTCCTTCTCGTATAATATCATAGACTTGACCGTAGTGTAATTCTGGTCGTCTTTGGTCAAGAGTTCCACTAGTATCTCGATCTTTTGCTTCAAGTCTGAGGAGACGAAGCCGAATACGCTGCCCATCAGCTGGAAAAATCTGTGCATAGGTGTAACATTGCTCTGGGTGTCGAACGTACACAAGAAATCAAACAAATAGAGGATGTAAGAGGATGTTGATGAATGAGAGTCGGCGAAAATTTGTTTCCATTAGGAACACAGCAATGAAAGGTTATGTATGGTGAGTGGAAACAGTTGTTCAATTGGTAAACTTACTTGTAGAGTTCATTGTACGCGTCCAGGTAGGCTCTGAGATCTACATCATCGTCCTCGGTCAAGGCACGGTCGAAATGATCGTGGACCAGTTTCAAATCGAAGAAACTTAACTCGGAACCCTCCGCCATCTCAACGTTGCCGTCGTCGTTGCTCGCAATCACTCGCAATTAACTACAAACCTATACTTACTTGCCACGCAGGTGTAACATTTGAGCCACGTTATCTGGCCAAAGGTGTCATTCTTATCTTTTACATAAACCAAATTACGTGATACACGAAAACGAAGTTGGTTCAATGCTGTATACCTATATATATGCATATAATAAACCAATGGCATTATTCAATGGTCAGTTCAACGTTCAACGAGCGCGGACGATAGTCGGCATTGTTATTGGTATTTGTTTATATTTTCTGTACTCTTACAATTAGACGAGCGTTTCGTAAATTACGTATATACGTATAATTATAATTTTAAACGAGTTTAAACATATAATACGACCATAATACCATACGAATTTCGATTATTTAATCGGATGTTTACAAATATTTTTGTATATAGTGGCTACAGGAATTGTATTTATTGACAAATTCGTTTTGTGGGTGGTATAGTTGATTGTTTATGTTTGTTATTATGTCATAGAAGTTTATATTTATGTTAGATAAAGGAAGCGCGATAACAAGTATTATCAAGCCTGCATTCTGCGAATAGCGACTGTGTTTGAATAATATAGGCGCGAATAATTCTTATCTAATGTCATATATGAGACAATTGAGAATTGCGGTTCGAATTATTTTCGGCAGAAAAGTGTCTTGTGGCGCTATCTGTGATAGTAATTGTACCATAGAGGGCGTAAGAAATCGAGTTGTTAATAATGTCGGTATTTCAGATCACTGTTAATTCCACTATTAAAATATTTTCAAAGGAAGATATAATAGGAAAATTCGTAACACTTCAGAGATCAATGGAAAAGGATATTCGGCAAAAAGTAAGTCATTTTCGAAGATCTAAATTATTGATATTCCTGCATAACTGACACTCGTTTGATCCCAAGTTTCCCAACAGTATCCCAAAGCGTCGCTTTCGTCAGTCTCTTTGTCCTTTCCATTCCGGCTTAATCTAATTGAAAATGAATGGACGTTAAACGTTCCAAATTTGTCTTTCACCTTACACGCACCTATTAATTAAACCAATCAAGTCTGATCGGTATGTGCAACCGCGTTTTCATTCGCGTGAATTCATTCACTGCGAACGTAATGAGCACAAAACATCCGTTAATCGCGCGGACAATTAGCCGATCATTGAAAAGTTATTATATCGAATACATCTCTATCAAACGTGTTTCGTATACACGCGACAAGCGACCTACATTTTCATATTAAAATTTATTTCACTCGTTTCGTTCCTGAAACTCATTTTTTAAACTGCAGTTTGCATACTCTAAGATAAAAATTTTCCTCCATTACTGTGATATGTAAATGTGACATAAAACGTACAAAATAAAAAACATTTACTCACATAAAAAAGTTGCAAAACACAACTTTTAGTATTTTGTCACGTTGCGTAGACAAATAAATTGTTCTACCTTGAAGAGTGTCCGAATATTACCGCGGTAGCGTTTAGCTGGCCGCGTCCATTATGCCATCGACGATGTTCGGGGAACAAAGAGTTTGAAAATCTCGCTGACACAAGGATGTATGTTGGTAACTGGCGTCCCTGGGGGCGTTAAATAATTCACCGCAGCTGGGACCGAGGGTTAGGTAAGAGGCGAAGGTTGTGGGAGGGCGAAGGAGGCGAAGGTTGAAGGGCCGATCAAATATTCACGTGTACTTCAACGCGGATGGAGCTAAGCAGCGTCGAGTACAGAAACTGTGTAACTGTCCGACACTATTTTCCTCGAAAAAAAATCTTTTACGGCTGCTTAAGAAAGTCTAGGGAGACACTGGTGTCCGATGAATGCCTATCGTCTACGACCTGAATATTCACCTTTTTCCCTTCGCACAGAACTCAGTTTTCTTCCTTTTTTTACGATGGTTACGCGTATCCGGTTAAGCGATCCCGAGGGGATCAAGTTGAACGACCAATCACGCTGAGGCGTATAAAAATGCGTCGCTTGGGCGTTGTAATACCGGCCGAAGCTTGTCGACAGCCATCGGCTTCGATATGGTTACCCATGGTCTTCGATGAATTTGGTTAGCTTCAGCGTTTTCTGCCCTTTTTATCGGCTATCGACATAAATTTTCTTGTAACTAACACTCGCCAGTCCCTCGATAAAATATTGATGCTACCAGCTAAGAGATACTCATAGAGTCCATCCTGAAGACTATTGGCTTCCTCTAGCCATTCGAGAACCCTGACAGAAACAGTTTCTTCAAGATCAAACGACTCATTCCTCCATCTAGTTTCCTAGAGGGTGAGTTGCAAATGCCACAGTGACCATCGAGTCTCCGAGTGTAAGAAAGCTGATCTCCTCTGAGGAAGGGTTGAAAGAAATTGGTCAACGAGGCGTGCTCCTCGCCTAATCATTATTCTAATTATCTCGGTAACCCAATCCAGTGTTCGTGTCGCGCCTTGGCTTCCTGCCTCGATTCCCTCCACGAACTTCTCAATTCTACACCCGGGGCACCCTGCCTAGCAAATTTTCCACCCTCCAACAACTTGCTTCCCCACCTTTCTGAAACATTCGCGATCCTTTTCCGCCGTTGGTCCCGTCACCTGTACCCCTCTCTGTCCATACAGTGTCTTAGTCTCGCCGCGGGATTGCCGACGACCGCCCATCTAAGTTTAACAATTAACGGCCGACTAGAGAAAAATAAATTAATTGCGAACTGCCGTGTGTCAGGAACACGCCGTCAATGCCAGGGAATAGGGGATCTTGTTGGAGATCCGATTGATCCTGCAAACCTCGAAGACGATTGATAAAACAGGATCAAGGTGGTCAACAAATTTTAGATCACATTTGTTCCTTCACCCTTCGCACGCGTGATGACTCGGAGAGGCACCGATAATAATTCTTATAGCATAATTCAAAATATTTGTTGCATTGTTAAATTTCCATTCAATAAATTACTAAAAGTATTTAATATTTCAGGCTGGAAGAAAAATTCGGCTGTCGAATTAGAATAGCCCCGAGTGCAAAGGTTCAAGATTTCATCATCCTATCTTTCCATCTTTGAGAAGGTACATTTTAATGTTCCACGTTCGGAGAGGGATGTTTTGTGGATAAAAAAATGGAGAAGAAAGAGGGCATAGTGACTGGGTCGACGACAGTCACCCCCAACGACTCCGTCTGTCCCTTCGTCTCCTCCTATTGTCCCGGTCGTCAGGGCTGACAGAAAGTGCAAGCATCGGGGACGAGGTATTTGTCATACGTCGATAGGCGTCAGCATTGACACACTCTCCGGGAGCCGTGAAACGGAAGTGGCGTTCGGGGGCGGCGACGATTGAAGGGTTCCAAGGGAAAGACAGATAAATATTTGAGGAATTTGTCGTCGAGGAAGACGCCCGGCATCGGGAGACCTATCGCTTGTTTACCAGCCCTGTAAGCAAGGATTTCACTCAATCCCCGTATGCAGAATGCATGGGGGAGAACAGGAATGAAAACAGAGGTCGGGGTTGGACCCGGGGATTCTAATTATCGTGAGAAAACACGACCTCGTTTCCACGAATTCGACGATACATTCGTGATCTTCGTACAAACCCTTCCGAATTAATTGAAATACAAGAATATTAAACAGCAATGTTCTGAAAACATTCTCAACGATCCTGTTTACCTCAAGTAGAACGTCGACCAAGTCGATCCTGCTCGGGAAATAGATATCGACGCGTGTTCCCTAGGGATTTGTAGTTCTTCACGCAACACCGGGACCGCGTGTTCCAGCCTGATTCAAAAAGACGGTCCGCGCCAGCGTCTCTCCAGGGGGTAGTTTTAAAATTCAACCCCCATACGAGGTCTAAAGGGCCGCACGCTACACTGTGCTCATATCAATCCGTGGGATCAATAGGAAGTCGTCTGGTCGTAGCTAGCAGGATCCGAGGACGCAGGATATCTCCACCGAACGATTCCGAGCGAATTACACGCGGTAAATTCGGCTGGGGGAGGATTACACGCCCTTCACCAAAACAATTATCATAATTCAGATTTCTCTTCCACTACCTCCCCCCCTCCATCTCGTCAGGGGATCTTTAAGTTGCCTGAAATATCAAAATCGTAAAAAGTTGGCAAAGCGAATGACTTTCCGAACAACTCTGGACTGTGAGATTCGCTCGGAATTAATTCTGTCGTTGTTGGACCAGCATAAAACTCGGATAAAACATTTTTTTATCCTTTCTAAACCGTCTATATTCGAAAAATTTCTTTCACCGAGTATCTTCGAAACATCCCTTTCTCCAGCAAGTTCGGAACGTTCGCGGAGCATGGGATGAGATCCGCGTCAAATGTTGTGAAAGAACAAGTAAACGCATCCCAGACAGAATCCCTCCACTCATCCGTATATTACGAACACTGTTCATCGACGCAGTTCGACAGATCGTTCCCTTTGTTTATTTTTTTATTAACATTCTCTTTTTGCTCCAGGCCGTTGCGCAAAACCGTTTACACTGTTTCTCGGGTCCGTGTGTCTTCTGCGAAGGGAATCCTTTGGTAATCCAGATTTATTTGTCCCTCGATAATGTCCAGTCGCCGGTACATCGAGCATCGCGCAACTTTTCTCTGTGTTTTCCATAAATCAAGCAACATTTTCCTCTCCCCTATAAATAAAGCCTGGCGCGTTGCCGATCCCGAGCCGCGGCCGAACGGAACGGAACGGAACGGCGCGAAATTGATCGGCACTGGGTTAAGTTTCGATGCGTGTCGGCCGCCGCGTCACATACGGCTACGATTCGTAGCCCGCCGCCGCTAATCGTATCGATCCAGCACTCTTAATCCATTAATGAACTTCCCGGGCTCGTTTTACGCCGGCTACCTGGGCTTTTCGCGCCTCTATACTGTACACGACGCCTGCACACGTTCCTGTCGCCCCCCCCCTGTGTCTCGTAACGTCTGGACTCGCGTTCTCAGTTGCGCCAAGGTTCCCAACAAAATTAATTTTTCGTTTGATATTATAAAATAATGTATTATTCAGAATTTACATTTACATGCTTCGAATGTCGTTGCGGGGCCAGTTTGATCTATTTTCGTAAGCTGAAGAACAGCAAGTAGACTACAGATCTTTAAGCAGAATAAAAATTGTCTGCATCGATTGCGAGAAATAGAAGCTGAATCGAATGTTATTTCTTTCCTTAATGATTTTAATGAAGGAGAAAACATATATTTACATCTTCAATTTTAATAAAGATCCGCAGTCTAATAGCAAGTTAAGAATAAGTTAAGGTGCAGCTTCCATAATTTCAGAAAGCTTCCAAACGATTGCTGTGTTTCATGGTCGACGCAGACAATGTTTATTTCGCACAGAGATCCTCGATCAAACGATTGTTCTTCGATTCGCGCGTTCCAGATCCCGGCTTTGAGAATCGCGACTTCGCCGTCCACGAGCAGAGATCTCCGTTAGCCGAGGAGTCTGCAGATGTTGCTCGTTGGCACAATTTCCTGTTCCGCAAACAGACTTTTCGGGGCGAGGCGAGGTGAGGCGCACGCATCGAGTTTACCCAGGCCTGAACGGAATAAAACAAGGCGCGGGGGTAAACTACTCGGCTGAAATCACCGGACGCGGAGTAATTCAGGTGACTGGAGTGGATCCCCGTTCGGATTCGTCGCCGTTTCCAGCCGTCCGACTCGCAATTTCCATGCAAATAACCGTGCGCCATAATTCGAGGACGCGGCTTCTGGGAAAAAGATTACAGTCAGTTAGTTCCGGGCCGGGGCTCGCGCGGATGAACCTGCTTTTCTCGTTGCTTTTCTCGAAGCCGGAGGAACAAAGTATCAGATACAGTGTGCAACGTTCGAACAATTTCATTATCAACGATGGAGGCTATTGCGACGTTCCGATACTGGAACGTATATTGATCCTTACAGCTGATCCTGTACTCGATGGACCGAGTGGGCAGCTGCGCCGCAGGACCTTGAAGACCAACCGGACCCCCAGCCTCCTGGGAAATGATACCACTTTGCAAGGAGCGAATGGAAATCACCCCTGAATCGCCTCCGGCTACGTTCTCCTCTCTCTCTCTCTCACTCTGTCCTCTCTCGTGGGTCGTTCTTGGTCAGAGACGATGACGACTGCGAGGGACCGGCCAACGATACTACTCTGATTAAGGAGCGGTCGTGTCCCCGAGACCGTACTCCCTTAACCGTCCACATGCGGTGCACTCTATTCTTTGTAATTGCCGAGAGAAGTGCCCGTTCCCGCGCACCGGAATCGTGCATTAACTCGCTCCAGACCTCATTAGTGTCGTGTAGATCCTGCACCTTCTCTGGGCCGGTAGCGCGCAAACATCAGGATGGACGGAAAGTTATGTCGTGTTTTAAACGAGCTGGTAATTTTGCTTGTAAATGAAAAACAGGAATCGACGGGTTATCGTATCCTCTAAAAGATGATACTGCGGTGATCTTGATGACTCTGGAAAAAAGGGGTCGACGAAGAATTTGGTAGAACCAGCTTAAAGCTCTTCTTGAACCATGTTATTTCAGCTAAACAAATTTCCGATCTAGTCGCTAGCGACAAAGTAGTCTAAGCTGATCACGCTTCGGAGTAAACGAACCCTGTATACTCGACAAAAATATCCGAGTCTTTGGAGAATGCGGAAGGCATTAGCCATCAGATATACACGTGTTGCTTTTTATTGGTGCGTTCAAGGGGTCAGTGTTGCGTCTTAAATTTTGTCGCAGGCTTGTAACTGCAGGAGCAGTGGCCTAACCGCATTGTCGGCAGACATTAGCCCCAACAATTCCGCATCAATTAGCGCGTCAGCCAAGACAGGGTTCGAAACGAAACCCGATAACCGAGGAACACACTCGGTTTTCCGGGCAGTTTCGGGTGGCAAGGCCTTCCGTCGTTGACAGTTTATCAAATTGCAGGGCCGGCCCGTGTGCCCCTAAAGGGATGTAAGGGGTCGTAAGGTAGAACGAGGCTGGGGGTAGCTTATTAGAGCCACGACAGCAGCCAGGGTTCCACCTTGAAACCTCCAACCAACCACCATCCTGCCGTGAGTCTTACCACCTTGCTTCCTTCCATCGTAGCTTTCCTATCTTCTCTCCTTTCTCTCCCTCTCCTCACCCTCTCCTCCTTTTCTCTCTTTCTCTCTCTCTCTCTCTCTCTCTCTCTCTCTCTCTCTCTTCTTCGCTCTCCGTCTTCGTTCCCTATATAGTTCAAGCACCGTAGAAACGTGGCTGAACATAAAGGGTCGCCTGGGACCGCTGTACTTGCCGCTCGTCTTTAATCTACGAGGTCACCAAGCAACGACGACGACTACCACCCTCACAGCAAATGAGTACAGGTGCTGGGAAGACGTTGCTACATTCGAAAGACACCCAATCCTCCGTCAGATTTAATATCACGACGATGGACAGCGAGCAAGACGTCCTGCTAGAGAAAGTCTGCCAGGGTTTCGGTTTCGTTTGACTCTGGAATTACAGAATTGTTTATCGAATCTTAGAATCTTTCTTTTTCTCGATGCAGACCTTGAACTTTCGGACACATTCTCCTCCGGGCTGACCTCGCACAGTTGCGAGATCGAAGAATCCTCTTCAGAGAGGATTTGCGTTTTTACGAAAACAAACGGAGATCTTTTTCCTTTTGACGTTTATTCACTGATCAAATAACAGGCTTGCTTAATTCTTTCCTTCTTCGTCTATCCCTTTTTCAACGTCTCACCAATTTATTTTAGTCTTTCCAATTTGTTTGGACTAGATAGCCCAGGCGAAAATTTGGTAATTTCAGGGAAAGTGTGGTGGAGAGGTGGGCTATAATTTGTGCCTATTCGGTTTCGTTTTTTCGAGGAGCAGAATTGCAAGGCGAGTGAAGGTATCCCTGATTCGCTACCGCCGGAACATTTGAGACACTCGAGACGCTCCCGTAACCAGGGTAATCGGAGGTTGCTCAGAAACGGTGAGAAAGTTAGGTGGAGTTGGAAATAGGAGTGTGGGGAGTGCACCCCTCGCGTGACGAGTCGTTTCTTGACAATAACGGACCCTCGTCACGGTTACTTGTGTCCAAGACGACGTTACCGTCGTCTGTAAGACGTTTTCATCGTGCATCATCCGGGACACTCGTTTCGCTATGAACTACCGCTGTTAATAATCGTCAAATGACTCTTCGCATCACCTATTATTTCTTGATCATCGTAGAACCGAAAGAAAGAGCTTCTATATCTCATTAAGGGTCTTAATCGATTCCAAATAAATTGTTTGGTTGGGAACTAACTCGTAAAAATGAGAAATCTTGTTTCCAGTGGAAATTCATGGGTGGTTGTAGGTTTCGCGAGTATGACGGCTCGGTGTTGAAAACGAGCAGGATGCGCCAGGACACAGACCGGCTCTGCACAGTAGGATTAACGCGATCAAGGTGCTCGAATGGGAAAATTGTGTTTCCGCCGCGCGGATTCCGCCGGCGGAACGTCCTTTTAATTATACTAAGTAACGTTTTTCGTAGCGGCGTCCTCGAAGATTGCGCTGGTCATAATATTTAATCACTACTCGTTCCCGGCGTCCCGCCAGCAAGAAGTTTCGCCGTTGAAGCTCTGGGAAATGAATCGTCCTCTCCTCCAAAACCAATCCTTCTTCTAATCGAACACTTTTTACTGTTATAGACAATTTTTTTGTACTGGTAAAATTGTTTAGATTTTTGTGAGTTTGGATGGGTCGATCGGTGTAGAGGGATTCTGGTGGAGAGAATGGTACAGCGAAAATGGAAGGCGAAGGATGACAATAGATTTTCAGCGGCTCGCAGCCTCGAACCCTTCCGATCTTAAAGATTACGAAACAAACAAGAGCGCGAAGCCGGCAAATGGGGTGACGATCCAGGGGAGAACGACGCCATCCCCTTCAGACGTCGCCCCCGACGGTGGTTCCGCGAGAGACAACGATTTTCTGTAATAAGCCGGGGTGGAATTGATTATTTCTAGGAAATTTCGGGCTTCGGCACAGACGACGCATCCTGCCGCTGGATTTTATAGTAATTCGCTGAATATTTATTGCTAAGAGCGGAGACGGTCTTCTTCAATTTCTAGCTTTAAAGTACGGGGAAAATTCTGGCCTAGAAAATGTAGTTCCTGTGTCACGCATTTAATGGAGACAATTTTTATTTGCTGCTCCTGCAACGATCGAGTCCAGTTCGGTGTCGAAAAAATTCGTGCGATAAGTTCTCCATCCGGTTGGATGTTGTGCAAGTCTACCACCGCGTTTCCAAGTCCGCGCCGATCCTACGTAACAAGATTGTCGAGAGAAACCAAAGGAGTAGCGCTAAGGAGTTGTCGGTCTGGAGGCGGGTGAAATCAGATTAGCAGGCAGACGCGTAATCGGGGCTTCTCGACAGCTACCAGCGGACATCGCGTTTCGACTAGAGCTAGCTGCATCGTCTAATCATCGATGCTTCTTCGTAAAACAACGACCACCACCACAGACAGTCCCCGCAAGAACCTCTTCGCCAGAAACTTTCCTTGGCCTCGAAAGGAAACAAACTTTCCACCATTATTCCACCCTTAAGAAGCAGAAAAGTTTACTGTCGAGGAAGAAACGAACGAAGAGAAGGAGAAAAGGGTTGTGTTGGTTTTTCAGATGAAAGATGATCTTCTAATAAAAATGCAGACATCTTTCGAACGATATTTATACACAGAGTTCGATAGCTCATCGAAACATTTGAAACGGCGACTCTATCTTTGATTTCAAAGATAGATCATTACTGGATCTGGGACAGTTTTAATTTCTGTTTCATAGATACACCAATAGGTCGCAGGGGAAAAACCACCAATCAGATTCCACCTGTTTACAAAAAGCTGCCCGGCCGCTGCTGGATCTCGTCACGATCTCCACTGTCTATACGTTCGGCAAGAAAATTGGCAAAGCGCGAGGGGGTTGCGGGACGCTCATTTTTCGATAGGGGTTGCGACCGAGACGATAGGGCGCGAGGAATGGCTAGAGCGAATGAGGGAGAGCGAGAAGAAAAGAGGAAGGACGCCTCGTCGCGGAGAAAATAAGAAAGCAAATTACCTAGCAGTCACCTACCCTTCGGGGGGTGAGGTGTCGATATGACATGTAGGGAGACAAGGGACCTACGGCTGGCAACCCCTGGGGTTTATTACAAGGGTGGAATCAAATACACCGGGTGTCAAAAAATGAAACGCCACCCCACCGCGTGCTTCCTTCGTCGCCCTATCCACGGTGAAACGTGGGATGAGGTTACGGTAAGTTACGAAGGGGTGGTGGAGGGTGGAAGTTGTAACGGAGTCGGGTTCGGCTGGTTCTTCGCGGGCTGGGGACTGCAGATGGCTTTTCCTTTGTCAGCCCCCGGGAAAATCCTGACCCCGATCATTGCGATCGGCGACCCGATAAATAATTGCTGGATAAATAATCTGGGAGTAGGGTGAGAGATTCTTCCCTATAGTTTCTCGTGAGATTGGTAAGAATTTGTTATACATTCCGGTCTTAGTCGAATTTCCCTTTGCGCACCTCGAGAAAAAGCTACGAGGAAGAAGATTCTGGGTTAAGGTCAGAAGTTAAGGCAAAATGATCGAGGAACGTCCACGCATCGTACCAAAAGACCACCCCCACCCTTTTTAGAACAGCTAATAGATTGGATCCCATCCTCGATGTGAAACGAAAAGGCGTCTCATCGGTCGAGGTTCACCGAGACTGTCATCGTCCGCAAGCATCGTGTCGTTGGTGCAACCCTTTCGGATCGTCGTCGAATCCTCCCACCCTTCGTCATCCAGCCCGAGCAGATCTGAGGGGTAGGCATCGCGCCGGGTGTGGAAGTAGGGGACAAAACTCACCCTAAGAAGCCTTTAAGAACGCCAAGGCGGCGGTGTCCCAGGGTTGGTGGGGTATAAAAGTAGCCGCATGCGCACACGCCTTGAAAAACTGCGACCCGCCTCCGGCGCCGCCTCTACCTTTCTCCATCCCTTTTCCACCCCCGCGTCGCGATCCTCTCACCTAGACCTCCCCCGTGCCCCCCGCCACGAGTCGCCCCCCCCGAAGACGCGGTCGTCTTAGAGGACGAGCTGCGGCCTTTTTCGAGAATTGGCTTCGGCCAACATGTGCTAACCGTGTGTGATTACCTCCGGGTTCGGGAACGCGAAAACCACCCCCTATCTACCAACCCCTCGCCGACATTTTTCTTCGAGGACCGGGACGATTTTCCCGCGCGACGACAATCAAAGTGTCACGCACCACGGACAGTTTCGTTTCTTCTTCTTCTGCTCCTTCTTCTACTACGGATCCGTTCGTTTCGATTTCCTTTGGATACTCGAAGAGAAGAGGAGCTTCAGCGTGAGTTGCTTCGGTTTATCTACCGGTGTTTGTATCCGGTTTGATTCTCTCTTTTTTTTCACGGATTTTTCATCTCTAGAGAGTGATTTTTTTCGGGGCGATTTTGTCCACGGTTTTTTTCGGCGGGTCGGGGTCGCGGGCGGACGAACCGGGAGCACCAATTATTTCTTGTCGGGCGTTGAAGGGGGGGTCGGAGGGGTTGCGAGCAACGACTGGCGTTGATCTAATTGGTCGCCAGTAGGTAATTGTTCGGTCCCGATAATTGGGCCAATTAATTTGTACGGAAAAGTGCGTCGATAATCGCCTAGCATTCACCGCCGCGATACCGATTATGTGGACCGTGTCGGATGCGGGTTGTGGAATATCGTTACCGTCGAAAGGGCGTTCGCCGCCCCGTGAGTGTGCTAAAACGTACCGGAAAAAAAATGAAACGAAAAAACCGATGAAAATGAACGGAACAGAGACAGACGAAAAAACTGTGGAACGAGGGGAAAATAGTTATCCGAGAGGGGGACCGACGAGAGTGGCGCGGGGGGCGGGGGTGGCGCGAGCGCGAAACCCCTCGACTCTCCCGGGGACGTAATCGAATATATTTTTCTTTTAATTGAAAAATATCGTCGCTGCGTTTCGGACTGGTAATTTTATGGCGACAGGATTTAATTACACGAAATCACGTCGAACCGGACGGTATAATTAAATACCTGTTCCTCCCCGTGAAAAACTGACGCGCGGCGCGGCGCGACCCCGTTCTACACGCGGCCGCCGCCAGCTTTTTATTCGAAATATTCGATGGTTTCGCGCCCCGGTTTTACCCTCCGGTAGTATTCGATTCGTGTCGACGCGGGCCGAGAACTTTCAAATTCACGCGACGTTTGTCTTCCCGGATCCCATTTTTTCGGCGTCTTGAACGCGCACGGAATCCTCGAGCGAAGACTTGCTTTTCGGAAGCCACCCCTATCGGTGGAAATTCGTTTCTCTATTTTCCACACGCCGTTTTTTCGAGGACAACTTCCTTTCTAGACTGCGGATGTTTATGCAATTCGCAATTTTTGTAGACGAATTTCAAGTAAACAGACAGTGGAATATAAAGTAAATTCCTATTTTCAATGGTGGTAATCTTTGTATATATGAAATGAATAAAAATTCCATTGGAAAGGCGCATTTTAATGAAGACGCGTATCGTTGGTATTGCCATTTCTTTTTTTTGTCGGAGAACACTGCGGACGTTTTAATTAAATTTGGCGGTATCTGATATCGTGCGAACGAACAACGATCACGGAATGATTGCGCTCCTAAACAGCGAGTGGATGGGACGTGTGTCGAAAGACCGTCGACGGAAAAAATAGAGGAGCACAGGAAAAAAGGCGATGTATCGCCGGAGGGTCCGATGTATGACGAAATGCATCTCGGGAACGCGACATTTAGGGACGCGGAGGCGTTGCATTGTTACCCGTAGGGGTGTAGGATTATATGGGGTGGCCTCTCCCGTTCTGGGATCCTCGTGACTTGCTACAGATCCGTCATGATCGATAGTCTTTTGTCGTCTGTCGAAAGAGAAACGCGTCTATCGTGTCCCTGTACTTAATTCCGACTACTCGCCGTTTGATCTGAATTAGATTCCGCGTCGGTACCAGTGAGAGTTTCAATTTTTAACACGTTGCTGACCGGTTACGAGTGTACTCGTGTACCAGTGTTTTCATGTTCCAACGTAGCTCCCACGAAGAAGCTGCGAACAAAGCTTGATAGCAATCTAGGTATTTTTAAGAGCATTTTAGGTATTCTTAGTTATCTTTAGACAGCAGTTTTTATGCACTTAGAAAAAAAATGAGTAGATGTAATTTAAAACGGAATATTGTTGTATTATTTTCAGCCTGTTGAACATATTAAGAGAGAAAATTAATTTCCATGTCGCTCCGGTCGGTTGAAAATCAGGTAGAAAATGTTTATTTTGCATAAAGATCCGCTGTCAGTTATCGTAGTGTAGGCTAAATTTCTTGAAATACAAGGTTTCGATCTTGCATTCAAACGAAGAACAGTTTCTCACTGTATAGGCTGGTTTTGACTCGAAATCGTCGGTCAGCAAAGTGTTAACTCGAAGCAAAGTGTACTATGATGTAAATATCTTTATCAAGAAATTATTACTGCCATCACCAATTTCTAATGGTTTCAAAGAACACGGATCATCGTCCGGTCCGTAAGCAAACTGTCTCTAGCGATGTGGGTCGTCGGTAGCACGGTCGCGTCGCAATAACGATAATTGTGACCACTTGAAGGAGCTCCACCCTCGCAATCTGGCAAGATTCGTTTCTGGACTCTGTCTGGAATGGGGCAGGGCACGTATGACGGGGGCATTAAGACAAAGTATAGACCCCCTCCTCTTTCACCCTCTCTGTCGTCGGGGCGAGTCGTTTTCTCCCTCGAACTCCTCTGGTGCTCCGTTCCGCTCGTGCACCCTCGAACAGCCCCCAAGCATCGCGCAAACCCCCCTCGCCCGCTCGTTGTCCCTCGGTGCTAAACGCAACTACACGAGGGACCTTTCTGCCGTCTTTGTTTTCCCTTTCTTCCCAGTGTCGTTTTGCAGTCTCGCGCGGGGAGGTCGTTGAACGACGGAAACGCGCGCGGCGAGAAGTGGAGCCGTTGCCGAAACGAGAAAAAAAGAAGGAGAAGAAGAAGAAGAAGAAGTAGAACTAGTGAACAAGAGAACAAGAGAACAAGAGAAGCAGAAGACGAGCAAGAAGGGAGGAACAAACCCGACTCTCGACAGAGAAGACAATCCCGGGGAACGGTGTGGCCGGCCAGCGAAGGGCGAGCTCGTTATCGGTGTACCGTGGAACCGCAGCCTGCAAACGATCAGAGAGACTCGGTAATTACCGACCTCTCCTCCTTTTTCTTCGAAACCGCAGCTCGGGGGTGGCTTCCGCTTTTTGCACGGTTTTCTGGGACACCTACAAACAACATCCACGCGGGATCTTAACATCTCGAGCGACGGGGTAATGCCACGAGGACTGTCAAAATGTAAAGTTGTCGAGCATCTTACTGGTTGGTCGCGGGGTTGAAAAATTCTTTGTAATCTTTTAATCTACCCGCTGCTGCACACGTGGCTCGTTCGGAGGTTTAAAATGCAGCAGTAACACGTCAGACCGCTAGTTCTTCCTGAAACAGTGAGTTCTTCCTGAAACGCGATAGATCGAATCATCGAGTTGCACACACGGTCCTCTTAAAATACAATTCTATCTCGGTGCGAATGGCATACCGTTAGGACAACGAGATCTTCGTAAAACAGTGATATCGAACGTGAGAGCGCGAGTCATTGAATGCTCGAGTGTATTCTGACGATCGATCAACAGGGAGTCTAAAGTGAAAATGAGGGGTCCAACCGGTGACAAGGATTCGAATAAGTGCGTCGCCCAGTCAGAGTCTCCGATCAGGCTCCGTGGATCGTACAAGTACAGGCACCGTAATCAAGCAGCCTGGTCGCGTCCGTGACAGTGTTTCCGTGCGAGCAGTTCCTGTTCATTGGTCTATAATCCGTTTCTATAGGCGTACACGTGCAGCGAGGAAGGCGAGCGTCGTCGGACGGTGCCCGAAAACAGTATTGTGCGCGGGGATTCGAATTACAGTGTCTCCTCGAAAAGAAATTCCAGCTTCCATTCAGAAGAATCTTCCGGCTGAGAGACATTCCTCCGCGATTCTTCCGATCCTGCGGCAACAGGAGGATACCGGTTCGGTCTCTCTTTCTCTTTCATCTTTCGAGGGGGGGCGTACAGAGGAGAACTTAGGCGAAGAGAGAGGGGTTACGAGGAGAAACGGAGAAGGGGGTGTTGTCATCGGGTAGTCGCGATCAGCAGGAGCAGCATCAGGATCCGCGGAAGAGGGTGCAGCAGGAGAGAGAGATTTTTCCCCACCGCTTGGAAAAACCGATCCCCACCAGTCACTCGGCTAGCACGGCCAGGCGGCGGTGGCGGTGGCGTGGAAACAGAGACAGCCAGAGAGAGGGAGAGAGAACGAAAGAGTGAGAGAGGCACACGGAGGGGTAGGTTACCCAGGGTGGTCTCGGTGGTGGCTGGGGGCGGCAGCCTCAAAAATACACCGCAACCACACCGCGCGGCTCCACCGCAGAAGCCGCCATCTTCCACCGCCGAACCGAAACGAGACCGCGCGAGTTAAACACCCTATCCTACTTCCCCGTGGAAGTTGCCACTGCCGCTGCCGCCGTGCCAGCCGACCACCAAGAAGTGTCCTTCGACAGACTACGCGGCACTGGTCGACTGTCAGTCAACGGATCCGCCGGAAAAACGCCGATCCTGCTACGGGGAACAACGCGCCGGAACGCGCCGGAACGCGCCAGAACGCGCCAGAACGCGCACGGCCAAACCGCCGATGGTACTCGTTCGAGATGTGACAGCGTGAAGTGACAGTTCCAAGACAGTTTGTCAACGGTATCGACGGATCGACGATAAGACAGTGATCAAGATCGTGCGACTGTCACAGTGCTTCGGCGAACAGTTCGCGCGAGGAATTCGGTCGAAAAACTGGTACGCTAACTTGGTCCGAACGGTTGGTTCCAGGACTTGGTTTCAGGAATTGACACCAAGGATTCGTTTCAAGGATTCGTTCGTAGAAGTTACACGAAGAGGCTGACTCCAAGCGTTAGTTCTGAGGATTGGTTCTGAAGATTGACTATAAGGATTGGTTCTGAGGATTTGGTCTAGAGATTGACTCTGAGGATCGGTTTGAAGTGTTGATCTGCAGGACTCGCTCGAAAGATTTATTCGATGAATTGCTTTGAAGAATTGGTCCTAAGAATTGACTCTAAGGATTAGTTCGAAGTGTTGGTTCGAAAAATTGGGTAGAAGAATTCATTCGGAGGATTGGATCGAAGGACTAATTCGAGAGATTGGTTCTAAGGTTTGGTTCTAAGGATTGGCTCGAAGAACTGGTTCTGGAGATTGGTTCCGAGGACTGGTCAGAAGGATTGGTACAAAGATCTGGATCGAAAGATTGGTAGACAAATCTGGTTAGAAGAATTGATTCTGCGAACTGGTTCTAACGATTGGTGCAAAGATCTGGATCGATAGATTGGTAGACAAATCTGGTTAGAAGAATTGATTCTGCGAACTGGTTCTAACGATTGGTTCCAAAGATTGGTACAAAGACCTGGTTCGAAAGATTGGTAGAAAAATTGTTTCTGCGAATTGGTTCTGACGATTTGTTCCAAGGATTGGATCTGCGGACTGGTTAGAAGGACTGGTTGCAGGCGGAGTTTGGTCGTGTGGACTGTGAGTGGGTCGCAGGGCGATGATTCAGTGAGGGACGATGAAGAGTCCCGTGTGAGTGTCGTTCGGCGGGACTCGATGATCCAGAGTCCCGGTTAACACCTGTTAGAGGGTGTCGGTGTGATTATTAGCGGGTCGCGGGCAGGTTGCGACCGCGTGTTTCGTTGGTTTCGTCGATGAGAGGACGGCTCGATAGGACAAAGAGCGGCGGAGGATTTCGTGGTGGGGTAGAGGGCCGATCAAAGAAAGGAATAGACGACGACGACGAGGGGGCGTCCCGACGTCGATTCCAATAAAACGAATTTTCCCCGCGACTTGGCAATCGAGACGAGAAAGAATTTGCAAGCGGCTGTGCTGTTGCCCCCCGGCCCCCCTTCCGGTCGCGGGATAATGAAATAAGGATCAAAGGGTCGTCCTTGGGCCACGCGGTAGTCGCGCGTGCCGCCGTTGAACGTGCTTTTATTGTTCATCGGGTTAATTAACTGTTGAGCCTATCGAAGCATCTCGGAAGATCGTAGTGCGAGATTAAGGATTGTTTCAAGACGAGAGAGATATTTTTGAAGTGTCGAGTGAATTTAGTTCGAGGTTCGAAATTCTTGTCGCGGAGTGACTAAGTTTTGCGAAAAAGATTGAGCCGAACGAGAGGCAGGTTGTACAAGAGCAAAAGGACATTGCGAAGGAAGAGGCTGATGATCCCGCGCTCATGACGAATCCTTTGCGAGATGCACGCCCCGAGGATCGGCCTCCAGGCTTAGACTATCCCGATCCGAGACTGGTGCGGAACGGGCACCAGGCTCACCAGAACTCGGTGCATCCGATCGGTGGACCGAGGATCAGAAGGACCAGGGCCACGTCCTTGAGAAGAAGAATGCACCTGGCCAACGAGGTCCCGCCGCAAGGATCCGCAGCAGGCAACAATTTGTCCGACTATGCGCTCACCGCGGACATACTCGTCGAAAGGACCTTGGATGGACTCTTCGCCGAGCATCCTGGCGAACTCGTGCGGACAGGTGAGAAAAATGTGATTCTTCGAAAAAATTCGCTTCCGTTTTCTCTTAGGATTCTATTGGCTTTAAAGTCCATTCGAACTTTTCATAGTTTATAAAGTGTTCCGAAGTGTTCCATATACTTTGGATTACGATCGAGTGGAAGAGTTATCTAAACGTGTACAATAGAGATTTTATAGAAGTCCGTAAAGCAACTATTTCGTTATATTATTGTCTTCTTTCGTTCTGTTTCATTCTGTTTTCAACAAGTTAGTTACAGCCGAGTGACCGTTTTTGAATGCTCTATACGGTGAAACGAGCTTTTATTTCCGATTACGACCCTTCGGGGAATTAATTGTAAAACTGCATTTTCATTTTCCAATTACATATATTGCATATTTTTTAAATTAAAACGGAGTACAATATATTCTTTTCCATTGCGTCAATCTTCGCAGCAGAGACACATGTATGAAAAGTTTGATCGTGGTTAGAAAACGCGAAGCAGATTTTTAGACAAGCGATGATTTTGTTTTACTGTAAATATGATGAAGTTGACGATGCGTATTGACAGTTTGGTTACGGTGTTTGTTGACAGGCTCCCCGCACGTGGTTTGCACGGTGTTACCAGCACACTGGAGGTCGAACAAGACACTTCCGGTAGCGTTTAAAGTGGTAGCTCTGGGCGACATCGGTGACGGGACACTGGTGACGGTGCGTGCAGGCAACGACGAGAATTGCTGCGCGGAATTACGAAATTCCACCGCGGTGATGAAGAACCAGGTCGCGAAATTCAACGACCTCAGGTTCGTCGGCAGAAGTGGTCGAGGTAAGACGTTCTTCCTATCTGGAGCCAGGTTGCTCATATTTTACCCAGACTTGGCACAGATTCGTTCAAACTTGACCCAAACTCGGATCAAAACGAAATCGTACCTAACCGAAGCTCTGAAAACGGCCTACATTTACCGCAAAACACTCTCATATCTGATTCTCAAACCGCAACATCACGAAATTCGACAAACCCTCGTGAAATCCCCAGAACAACTTTCCCCGCAAATTCTTTCTCAGCATCCCAATCCGGATACCTCAATATCCCATTACCAGACAACCAAACAATTACCCTAAGGGCTATGTGTTAGGGTCGGATGTTCGATCGAAAAACTGCGCCGATCGCCGGCTCGCAGCTCGAAGAAAGCTTTCCAGGTCGGCGGTTGTTAAATGATTCAGGGGCCGGGTACATTAAGTCGGTGGGCCGACTGATGGCCTCGTTTTTCCTTGGACGGTTGGAAGAGAGAGAGAGTAGCATAGCCCACCTGGTCCCCTCGTTTCATCCTCATTTTTAATTCACCCGGCAAATACCGTGACTCGATATCTCGGCCGTCGCGTCGTCGCGGAGATTTTTTAATTCCCGTCTCTCCGCGATTCAATAATTCAGCGTTCCTTTTCTACCCGCGGAAAAAGGAGAACGACCCGTACAGGGGGGTGCAGGAGATATGGGAAAGAAAGAGAGGGATGCAGGGTTGAAAAGAGAAAAATCAAGAGGGTGGGAGTCACTGAATAATGCCCGCCAATAATCGCCGCCATTACGGACGCTTAATGCAAACGTTTCTCGCAGGACGTTCTCAAAGTCTCCCTTCTTCTTCTTCTTCTTCTTCTTCTTCTTCTTCTCTTGGTCCTTGTCTTCCTTTTTTTCCCAACCCCTAGCCGACCAAAGAGGGCGGCAAGGATCGGCAGAGATACGAGTAACGAGGCGTCCTTTAATTCCTTTAATTCGACCGAGTTGCACCGACTCTGCTTGCACCCTCTGCCACCCCCGCATCTTTCTCGCGACTTTCAAGAGAGCAGTCACGAACCTGGTAGTCGGTTAACGAGGGGCGGCTGGTCGGACTTGTTTATGGCAAATTGGAAAAGGAAATTGCGGGGTCCGCGATATCGACGATCTTCTTCCTCTTCGACGTCTACCCCTCTCCCCGCAAGTGGAGCCAGGGGGGTGGAGGTGAGAGTTAAACGACGGTGGTTTAAGTGCCAGCCTTTTTTTTTTCCAACATCCAATCCAGACTAACCGGGTAGAGGCTTGTAAATTTGCAAATATTTTTACGGGTTTTCTTTCCTCGCAGTTTATGGAGGAGTTTGTACTGTTCTTTTTTCTCCCGAGGGTTGTTCCATCACTTAGGGGGTTGTTCGAGCGGGGCTGGGGCACTCGGTGGATCACTGTTTTTTACGCGAAAGAGCCCGGAGTACTGTCTCGACGCGATCCCACGGCGAAAATATTTCCGGCAGATTGGAATATCGGCGTTTCCCGGACACGCGGAAAACAATCTTGCATGATCCGTCACCCTCATAGAGGTTCTAGAGGCAAATCGTTGCGTACGGCTGGTAGTTAGGGGCTGCCCGTAATACAGTAATGAGGGCTTACTGCCATGGAAACCAAAGCCGCTTACAGCCAACCACTCTACTCCCAGCCACCCACACACCCACCCCCTCGAACCACCCCTCTCTCCACCCTACGCCCCACCACCCCTCGTGGCCACCCGACCAGCCGCTCTCTCGCCGTTCTATTCCGTGATTCCCTATATATCCGCGATATCCTCCTCATTCGACGAATTTCGCGAAAAACTTGTGAAAACCGGTCGGACGGTCTTGATTGTTCCGCGACGAGGGTCGCTTCCAGCCCGAGGGATGAAGATCGAACGCGCCTGGGGGTTGAAGGAACCTGCCGGATTATTAGGCAAGTTTGCTTCGTTTCAGAAAGTTTGTTTTGTGCACTTCGAGGATACTGTTTCTATATTTTTCGTGTGTCCGACCAGTGATCGCCTTTTACACTGATTTTCGTTCGTGCAATTAGTGTATTAATTTTATTCGAGGTTTTTATTCGAGGAAAATTTCTTGATTTACTACGATTGAAAGAATTTCAGAATGTTGATCGTTAAGCATAATTCTGTACATCATTTTTTTCAATAAATTCATATGGAACACAGTCAAATTAAACAGACATATTAAAGAAAGGGGTTGGCACAGTAGTGAGCGAAAATTAATTTTGAATATTGTTTCGTTCGACGAATGGCAAAGAAATTTTATTATTATCAATAACTGCAGGTAACAGCAGTGTATTATTTCATTCTCTACATAACCAAGGGAATGTATCAATATTAAAGGACGTTATCACTCGGCAGTCATTTAACGTTGGTTCCGTTCGTTATTTTATTCTATCAATAGCAAAGAAATTTTGTCCTTATTAATTGGTACAGTTAGTCGTTCGATAAAGAACTACTAAAATTAATTGTTAATTCTCGATCTCGGTATATCGCTAAATAAATACCTTCCAATCTTCGCGGTGGCCGAACGAACGGACAACGCGTTAAAAGACACTCGAGACCTTTCGGTCGCCAAAACGCGATACCTCAAAGTGAACCTGTGCCAAAACAAAAAAAAAAAAGGATCAAAAATCGCGTTGGGGGTGAAAGGAATTTCGAGCTGTCCTGTAAAACGGGTGATCCAGTGATCGTTGCCGATCACCGATAACGAAACGGGGTGGTTTTCGAAAGGGAGGAGGGGTGATCGAACTGGCTGCAGAGGGCAATCGTTATCATCTACGGAGCCCGGCAAACAGATTTGCTAAATAAATCGGAAATTTATGATGTTTGCCAGCGAGTCACGTCGCGTATCCGCGCGCATAATACCACGGAGACGAGTCGCCGTTGCGCGTCGGCGGAGTTTCGGCCGCTTCATATACAGATTCCGTGTACATTTTTCCCCGTTTTTTCGCCTCCGTTATTTTGCACGCGGCCCATGCGCGCACTGACCATTTTGGGGCAAATATTTGTTCCATGCTCGCTCGCGGGCTTCGCCATGCCAATTTAATATCGCGAATGCGGATGAGGAATGATTTTAGTCGAGATGAGCGGTGAGCGTTGCTCGCAAAAATTGAAATGAGCCGCCGACACCGCCGCTGCCTGGGAACCACGACGTATTCCACCACCACCGCACGCGCTTGTTCCACGCTCGTTTCATATCCAACACCTCTTAATCGGCCGATAGTCGCATGGAAAAAAGGGGACGTACAATCGGCGTGTTAATCGATTACTGTCCTCATTCAACGATCTGTCCGTTTCTACCACGAATTTTATTAGATTGGTAAGAAATTAACGTCGGTTTTCGTGTTTCCGAACTTTGGCGTTTGGTTTTGGGATAACGATTCACTTCGTTCTGTTTACTTTGTACTATCATTTTACGTTATTCACTGTAAAATGGATAGAAAACAGCTTCGTGTAAAATTCTTGTACGAGTATAAACTGGGCCGAGTATAAGCTGCGGTAGCGACTCGTAATATCAACGAACGTTCGGTGCGACGTTGGTACAAAAAATTTCGAAGCGGAGATACGAGAGCCTCGAAGACGAAGATGGTCGTGGACGTCCTTCTGTCTTTGACAACGACCAATTGGTGGCATTAATGGAGATAAAAACCGGATTGTCTGTTGTCAAAAATGTGTAAATTGCAATGGATCTTATTTTGATTTAAAAATCTTATTCCGGTTCGAGATATGTTGATTTAAAGATAAAGTTGAAAAACCGACATAAACGACTTACCAACCTAATACTTTGACGAGCTCCGCGATAAAACTTGCAATTGTTGCAGGAGTTACTAAAGAATTGGGAAAACGTGTTGGAATCGCAAAATCACTTGTTCCGCCTCGGGAACACGAAGATGTCGCGAGAAGCGTCAGTCGCGAGTGTCATCAGGGTCCCGGTAGCCCTGGTGACAAGTCCCAGGGACGCGATAGAGCCCGGTGTCTCTGGCATAGAGTGAATTCATCCTTGCTCGCGTTCGCCCGAAGAGAGTCGCTCTCCGGACGCCTCTCGCCCGGGTACAGAGAGTTCGCGAAACAAAAGGGCGGTCTTGCGGAGATTGGGGGTGGCACGGCTGCTAGGGGGTGGTTGTGTGTATGTGTGCGGGAGGGGGTGGATGGGAGGAATATTATCATAGCGGCGCAGAGGCGTATATCACTCGGCCACCCCTTTCGTTCCCCGACAGGGATTAGCGTCAGGCTCCGACTGCTAGGAGTCACGAGGCAGCGGCGAGACGCGAGAGCTTGTGCGCGCGTATGTAGGTTTTGGCTGCGCTGGGAGCCGGTGGCCAGCGACGCCCCGTAAAAACGACGGACATAAATACCGGAGTTACCTGTGTTTTATGACGTGCCCAGGCCCCCGCGAGAGGTATACGCGCGACGCAGGAGAGCGCGAGAATCCGAGGCAAAGCTCGAGCTATCGACAGCCAGATCCTGACCGATGTCCTCGCGCAATGGATTCTACGTGTCTCACCCCCGGATCCTCGAACCTAGAACCCCCCTACTTCTACACCGGATACGAACACGGTTTTTAGATCGTGATTCACGCGATTTTCTTCCATCCTCCCTGTCGACGCTCGCTCTCCTCGATCCCTTGATCTTCGAGCTTGTTTACCGATTCCGAAGGATTCCCGGTGAGTTACCGTCGCTGCTCTGCTCGGCGCACTTCTAACGCGAATTTCTAGGATTAACAGTCGCTAAGGGCTTTATCGTTCGTGTCCCGGATGAATTTCTGCTAGATAGAACATACCAGACCAGCATTGGATATATTTTTCTGTCGATTCCTACCTCGAGAATCTTCGACCTCCAACTTTGCTGAACCCGTCACAAGGAAAACTTAGACTCCCGGAATGATTTAATAAGTCGTAAAGGCCCGGCGACGTTGAAGAGGGTCGTCGCTCTTTTTCATGGACCTCTAAAACGCACCCCGTCGGCCGCCAGTTGCCGAACAGCTGTTGCGATCCACGAAATTCTGTGTCGATCGTGCGTGACTTACGCGAAACTGCGCGCACACCCCGCTTTAATTAATTGCCGCGTGCGAAGACTGCACCCCCGTGGCGAATCAATTTCCTCCGGCTCTCTCGAGGAAACCCTTGTGGCCTAATTACTGGATCCAAAACCATCCGCATTCCCCGATCCTGTATCCCCTAACCGGACCCTCAAAACTCTCGGAACCAACAAAACTTAAACGATGGAAGTCTCTTTGTGGAAGTAGAAAAGTCATTTGGAAAAAATTCTGAAATATTTCGAACAGTTTAAAAACCAAGAAAACACGGCGCGCTTTGTGATAATGCGAGGCTCGTTTCAGACCGAATATTCCTTGGTCCCGAGAGGGTGGACACTCGAAACCGGTGATACCGGACCGGTGTGGATTCCGTCGACCACCTCGGCGACGTTTTTTCCCAATTAAAAATTAAAAAGTCTAGCCCTCTTTCAAGTAAAGGATCGCGGGGCAGGGCGCGGTACGGGGTGGGCACACGAGGAAACGCGAGGGGCGTGGGTGAGAACGAGGCAGAGTGAGGCAGAGTGAGGCAGAGTGAGGCAGAGTTCTACAGGGCGGATGACTGCGCCGAGATTTTCTACCGATTAAACATTATTTTTCGTGCTGGCCTCCTCCGGTCGTCCTTCGTGTGCTCGGCGTGCGCCCGTTCTGTTTCTTTTTACATATGCTAATTCCACGCTCTCCACGTTTTTCCTGGAGCTTTTCACAACGGTCTCGTCCGCGACGCTCCGATGAATTCTCCGCTCGACGCCGACGCTCTTCTCTTCACCCCCCTGCGCCCTCCGAAGATTCTTCAGCTGAGTTTTGCCTCGATTGGCCATCCGGGCCGATGATCGAGCCCTCGCTTCTGCCTCGTTCCGTCTCGTTCCGCCTCGTTTTGACTCGTTCTGGCTCGCGTTTCCGCTGTCGTAGTTCCCCGGTTGATCTCTCCTTTCCGTTCCGGGAGTCGTTCTTGCATGGATTAACGATGGAGGGACACGGCTGTCTGCCTTTCAATTTAACGAGACCTCTTTAGTACAGATAAGTATACAAACGACAATGAGCTGATAAGTCGAAACTGTCGGTCTTTGTACGTTTAACGACAACCGTCGGTTTTTTAACGTTGTTAAGTTGCGTCGCGTCTTTGTGCTATGAGCAGTTTCATTGGAAGTTCGAGCTGCTAGAATTGTCCAAGATACTATTCTTCGTATCTAGACTGCGGATGTGATGCATTTGTGACAAAAATGAGTAGGTGCAATCTGAAATAGCAAAAATATTAGGAAAACGTAAACATACCAGTATATGGAAGAAAGCTGATTTCTATTTCACCCCAGTTTGTTGCAATTCAAGTAAGACATTTTTATTTTGCATAACGATCCGCAGTCTATTCATATCAAACGATATTTATTTTTATTTCTGTTTTATTCCGTGTTCGAAACGTTTTGGCCCTGCAGGATTTAGTGACGCATCATTAACTTTTGATTATAGGAATTATTGCACTCTGCCTATCCGTAATTGTTACTTTTAAGTGAATCTCTTAAGTCGTTCTTTTAATTCAGTCTCTATCCCGGAAAAAAATTACAGTCTCGTCCTCGGAAGTTGGCGAAATTAATTTTTGAATACCCGGTGATTCATCGGGGCTTGTTTGACACAGTGTGTGCAGATCGATGGTCGATTCCACTGAATATTAAAAATGTTAAGTATCACGCAAACGGCCGTACTTCCGGCCGACGGCTCGCGATTCCTTCTCGGCCGTCGATGCGAGGCGCACACGTCGTCTCCGGCGCGATTCGGCCAGTCAAAACGTCAGAATCTTAAAACATGACAAACACTCTGAAATAACGATCCAAGCCACCCTCGCAGCTCGCCTCGCCGGCAAACAGGGGAGTTTTTAACACTGCATGATCCCTGGGCAAACTTAGGGTGTACGCGAGCGCTCTCGTGTCTTCTCGCGGTGTGCAAATCCTTGTCAGGCAAATGGCCGCGGACTATCGCCGGGCCATAAATGCGCCAGCATTATACATACTTTTCATTCGAGGTAGACAGTGAAGAAAAATTTCCAACCAGCTTGTTTAACAGAAACCTCGAAAACGGTGAATAATCGTGCCGGATGAATCGAGGCGGCTTGTCAAAATGCTTGCTGTGATTCTACCTTGGAAATATTGTTCTTCCGACTATACTACTTCAACTGTCGGCTTGCTCAAATGTCTATAGACTGCCGAGGACTCGTATTGACTCTGAGATTGTACATTTTGAGCCGAGAAGGGAAGACTCGGGTTTGTTTTCTTAAAATCTGTGGTTCAATAGAGGATCTGTGGAGTTGATTGAATTTTCTTTGCTTAAGAATCTGGACATTTTTAAGTTATTATTACGTCAAGATTGTCTCCTTTCACAATTTTTAAGAAACACATAAAATGTGTAACGTGTGGGAAAAATGGCGCAGGAAGCGCGTAGTTTGGAGAATTCGCAAATGAATTGAGAAATTGCGCGAGATCCGGGGTCGAGTTTCGTCGGTGGAACGAATAAATTTTCGGGCGCAGATTGATGCCTGGAAAGCCGCCGTTTAACACGCAACGAATTACGATTTCGGCGAGCGTAGGCAGGTGGAGGGCAACAGACCTCAAGGGGGAGGATCGTTCTTCCAGCGAGTTACACATAATGCCTCATAAACACCCTCAAAACGCCTGCTATCACCCTCGATTCGCGCTCGTACCGCCATCACGGATCTGACACCGCACCGGCAATAAACTTTGCCCTCGTTAGCCCTATGCCCACGCCCTTCAAATCTCTCTCTCTGTGTCTCTCTGTTTCGAGCACTTTTCCACGATTTCGTTTCACGCTTTTCCGCCGACCTCGAAAACAACTTCATTCGACACCGTTCAATTTTTTTCCCCACTGCGTTCCCACCGGGGTCCCGATACTCGTCCAATAAAGATGTTCTCTTTTCAATCTCCCAGTTCAAACGTTTAGCCATTCTTCGTACATGAATCACAGTAAATCATGATAACCAGAATTAAACAGCAATGCATTTGTTCTGTCCAGAGATTGTCAGAAATCTTTTCTGTTCGGAATAAATTTTTTATTTTGTGACTGTGTTCGATAACTGTGGCAGAGTATACAAATTTTAATGATTCCTTTGCTTGAAATGTACATATACATTTTTCACGCACAAGAAAGAAATTTTAAATGCAAAAGAAAGTCATGTAAAAAGTTTAAGAAAGAAATAGAGCGTGTACTTTTTTCCGGGAAAAATTTCGCCGTGAAAAGGAAGTTTCCAGGAATTGTTTGAAGGATTCAAGCATCAATCTAGACGTTGCCACGCGATAGAACACGTTTCCCTCTGGCTGGCGGTACGCGCCGGGCCGGAATATTTCGTTGGACGATGGCGGTAAGCCGGTTAAATGTCGTGGTTCACCGTAAAAACGCGGTCGTTTGGCGTCCAAGCCGCGCCACCATAAAATAAAACTACGTAACCGCGTGCATATACGCACTCCGACCCCATTATAAGCCGTATAACTTCACGGTCGTAGCGCGAGAACGCGCCTAAGTGCCGGCTTTCGTTTTACCACCGGTATTTTTCACTCGTCCAGAAAGAATTCTTCGACTCGTTTCAACGTTGAAAAATCAGTTCGATTTGTCCCGCGTTTCAACGGCGGAACATCTCTTTGCAACACGAAATAAAATTGCATTTAAAACTACTGTTACACTTTACTACTTGCGATTACTCGTTAATTCATTTCCTCCATTTCCTAAAATGTTTCCAGTTCAATTTTAACTTTAATTTGACTTCTTCAAAAATTTTCTGGTTTTTTACTCGTTTTTAGGAAAAATATTTTTCCGACAACACCAGACCTGGAATGAAAAACAATTAATCTGTTCCTTTAGAAATTAATGATTGAGGTTGGCAGAGATTAAGAAAAATGACGAATGCTCGTTTAAAAATCATTGAAAAAAAGGGGGTGAGCTCCACCGTCGGTCAGCGATCCAGCGTCTCGACGCTCGTTTGCTAAAAATATCGCGGAAAGGTGGAACGACGAAATCGCGCGTGACAAGCGGCCCGCGTATATATTTCTGCATCGAGAGGGTAGAGTTCTCGCGTTTAGCGTCCCCGACATTAACATATTCCGGCCGATTCAGGCCAAACATCGACGCGGCGGCGCCACTCGTTCAACCCCCTTACTTCCGGCACATTTGTGTTTTGTTTCCAGCGAACGCACCCCGCGCACATTGCCGTTTCGCTCGCGCGAACAGTTGGCCGCGTTTCCCGCGGCAGAAAAAGAAGAAAGGGAAGACATTTAGTCGAAAGCGATTGCAGGGGTGGCAGAGCACGATGGGGGGGATGTTTGCCGTGCGACACCCGAGGACTTTCTGTTTCTCTATTGATTCATCCCTCGACAACAAATTCCATTTGCGGGCGAACAACCGCGCGACGTCAGAAATTCGGAAAACCTGCTACTGTTCAATGGATTTGCGAAATTGTCCTCGTGCGGAGCAAATATTGCTTCGGGGATGATGTGGGAGGGATGTACGACCCTTACCGGAATCAAGTTTGGCCAAAATTTAACGCGATGTTTGTTCGAGCCTGGTAGAAGTTCATTGGGTTAAATTCAAAAATACTTGGTAATGTAAGGATTGGCATACGCTATAGTACTTATATAGTGATTTTTCGAGTGCAAGAGTATATCTTCAGGAACACGTTCTCGAGAATTAATCTTTATTTGTAGCCGAGCAGTTCCACCCGCTCTAATAGTGATCTAAAATTTCCACCATGGTTTTCGAGCACTCTACTGCGAGCGAGAACATGTTAGTGGGTTGGTCGGATTGATTCTGAATAATAGAGAAAACTCTCGGTCTTTCGGCCGCCCTTACGGTTTCTAATATCGGGATCCCGCCGCTAGAAAACGAGCAGCCACCACCCAACGTGGAGCACCTGGCCATTTCGTTTTACCACCGGGCGATAATTCCAGCCGCGCACGCCAACCCCCGTTTTCTCACTTCCGATTTTCATTCCAGGGAAAAGTTTCACCCTGACGATCATGCTGCAAACCTCACCGCCCCAGGTTGCCACGCTGTCCAAGGCGATCAAGGTCACCGTCGACGGACCTAGGGAACCGAGGTCCAAGACACGTGAGTATCTTTTTACCAACCGTGGGTAACCATTCCCCGACCCTAGTTAATTACCCCTAATGTCATTCTCAAAAGGTCTGGAAGTCGCGCGATTCTGCCGAAACTTTCTTCTCTTCAACAAGTTGAAATTCAAACAAGTCGATTCGAAATTATTTAAAATTATTTGAAATTATTAAGAACGACTCTGGCGGCTTCCGAACCCGTTGATCGGACACCGAAAGTGATTCGAAGATTCGGGAAGAACTCAGACCTCGAAGATGACTGAAAAGAACGGACTCAATCCTTCTCGAAATTCTTCGAGATCTCCGAGTCTCTAGATCACGATTTGTTTTCTTATTTTTTTTATTTATTTACGATTGCCTTATTCTCCAGTCATTGGCATGGACTTTCAAGCTTCTTGGTACCATGGGGAAGGCGAAGGATTTTATTCGGTAACGCCAAACCCTTACGTTCCAGGACACCAGGCCTTTCATCCGTTCCACTTCGGGCCCCGGCCGTTTCCCTTCGGCCATCCTCAGGACCCGCTGGGATTCAAGCTGTCCGGTAAGTGTCCCTGAATCGTTCTCGTCGACTGGCTCTCTCGTACCTGCCGGGGTACCTTCGGTTTCCTACGACGACGTATCCTCGAGTCGTCTGATAACTAAGTTTGCAACCCCACCCCTCTAGAAACCAGGAGGGAGAGAGAGAGAGAGGCCGCCTTTCACATCCTCGCCGGGGTCGGTTCGAGGCGCGTCGCTCGCGCTGGCTTCGTGGCTACGAAGGGTGTCAAAATTGAGCGTCGACAGGCACCGACTCAAAATTGAGTTTTGCCACCGGGCGTCTAAGTGGAGAAGACTCTGATTAAACCCCAGGCGGCGGCGCAGAACTCTCTCTCTCTCTCTCTCTTTCTCCCGCTCTCTCTCTTACACACTATGTTTCTCTCGTCTCTCTCGCTTGCTCTCTCCGCCTTTTCGTTTGCCGACGTTTCTACTTACGCTCACTCTTCACGGAAACTTTGGCCGCCGTTCGACGAGCTCAGCCTGCCTCCCAACACGAAATTCCGGACGATGCTCGTTTAGACGCGCGTGCAAATGACAATCTGGATACCGACGATGATCGGCAGTCGAGTCTCCGGGCCCTTTTTGCCATTGTTCTTAAGCGGCAAGTCTCGTTACTTGGTTCGCAGGCTCGCGCGAGCAACTGGTGATACAGCATTGAACAATTTTGTTCGACGTTGTTCAATCAATTGCTGCGACACGAAATTTTGTAGAGATTGTGTGGTTGCTCGGGAATATTTACCAGCCCCGACGAATCAATTTCTCCTACGTCTGACTCATGACTGGACAGCGGGTTTTATGCATTTATGACTGTCGGAAATGTCTCTGTGTTGGTGCGTTATTCTAATAAACTACGCTTTACATGTTGAATTCCAGCAATGACAAAAATGAGTGTGTATAATTGAAAATAGTAAAAAATAGAAGAATTTCATAATGCTGGTACATTACTTTCAATCTATCAAAGACATTAACACATTACCGACCGGTGATTATTGCATAATTTTGAAAAATCTATGGTATACGGCTGAACACTTTTTAACGGAACCTTCAATGGCAACAGCAATTTTCATTGTGAACTAACAAGTCACCCTCAATAACGTGATCGAACAGTTTCATTTAAGATCGCAACGTAAAAGAAAATTTCTATGCTTTCTTTTGGTACAGCACGCTTATTGAAAATCCTATTAATAGGCATCCGGTGGGTAAAGTGTTAAGAAAGAAGATAAATTTCCATTTCACTGCAGATTGTTGCAATTCGGCTAGAAAATAGTTATTTCGTATAAAGATCCGCCGTCTACTTATAACCGACCCGTACCACCGGCACGACCGAAAATTCATCGAATCCAGAAAAGCTGCACATTTTTCCGGAGTCGACAGGCTATCGGCGATCAATCCGAACGCGGGGCTGATCGACCCGCAAGTCCCGCAGAATTCGAATTTTCAGCTGTGGGGGACAGATCCAGGAGCCAAAAACCAGCCCCCGGAAGTTTCTATTTCTATGAAATCACGGGGTGGCCGACTGTCGTCGCCGCGTCGCGTTCGGATATATAACGGGCGAATTTCCAAAGGGTTTTTCCGTAGTGCATCGACAGGCTAGTTCGGCGGCTCGGATTCCAATTCAAATTCGTTCGGAAGCTCGAAATTTTGATGGGACTAGCCTCGAGCAGCGAGGGTCGGGTACTGATACTGGTGCACCGACAGTGTATTGTTTCGGCATGATAAGCGGCTTAACGGAGCTTCTCTCCCTGCCGAGCCGTTCCCCGCACCCCTCCCTCGGGTGGGGGTGGTATGGAGTAGTCCTGCCGTCGATTTCTCGTCCCATCCTACGACCAACCCCCTTTTTCCCCCTTTTACCCTCCAGCCCCCCGTCGCAAACCCCCGCACACGCCTCATCCCCCGTGGTCTACTCAATCAAGGACCAACGGTGCCGCGCCCGGCGTTTCGCCGACGACTTCGCCTCTCGCTTCTTTCCTTCCAGATTTTCATCGTAATTTCAGCTAACGAGGACGGACGCAACAATTTCCGAGCCGGTTGCATAAAATTGTTCCACGGTAATCGCGAGCGGATACGCTCGGCGCGCTGCACGCCCGCCGCGTCGTTACGCGGCCGTGCGACTACGGCGAATTGAATTAGGCAGACACAAGAGTTTGCACGATCATTCTGCGTCTAGTCACCGCCGTCTCGCGAGATTTGCCGTCCACCGGAGTCGCTCTGCGTCTTTCATCCAACGTGATTCGCTCAGTTTTGTTTGAGAATGCTTTCTCATTCGGTTCAGATCTTTGGATGTTGTAACGGGGAGGTTTTCTATTGCGGATGTTGGGAAAGTTGTTGGGTAGGTCTCTTGAAACCATGCTATATCCGATGAAAACATTTTCGAACGGACCGCTAATAACTAGACAGCGGATCTTTACGCGAAACAAAAATTTTCCACCTGAATTGCAAGAAACTGGAGAGACGTAGAAATTTATTTCCTCTCTTAATACGTTCGGTTGGCTGAAAATAATATAAAAGTATTTTTAAATTCGTCTAATGTCTTTAATGATTTAAATTACACCCGCTCATTTTTTTTTGTCATGAATTCATCGAATCCGTTGTCTGCTAATAACAGAGTAATCTCTACTGATCACGATTCGTGGCTCACCCTGTATAATTTCATCGTTACCGAATTTTAGTTGATTAAATAAGCGAGTTGGATTATTCTCAGCATTTTCGACGTTGTACCGGTGTGTTTTTTCCTGCTGAAACGTTGGAAGGGTGTCTGTGTAGGTGTTCCAGATGATGTAAGCGTTCAGAAGTCCGCGCTTAGAAGCTCCTCACTATCGTTATTCCTCATAAACAGCCTCTTGATCCGCTGCCTACTCGCAAAGTCGCTTGATCTACTCCGTATTATGCAGCGAACTAGCGTTTCAGTTGTTTGCTGTTCGTCTACAACATTCGGGGACACAAAATTCTATGATACATCCGCCCTCTGACAGTTCACATTGTTCATTAACTCTTACTCCAGCTCTCATCTTCTCCTGGAAATAAATTTTATGACCATAACATTTTCCCAAATTTTTATTTTGCACGAAGGCCCACAAACTAGGTTTTACATTTTCTGGAAACGACCCCTACGATGTTTGAACCACTTCAACACGTAATAATGTGTTGAAAAATGCAACTTCAACCCTTCTACCGATGGTAAATATAATTATTAGACTGCGGATCTTTAGGGATTTATAGGAAAATCGAGTAGAGATGAAACGTAAAATTGTTGAAAAATTTTAAAAATTCAGGATGTCGATACATGATTTTTCGTCTATTCAAATCAGCAATGGAAGAAACAACGTTCAACTTGGTTTCTATTTTTTGCAATCGATGTCCAGACAATTTTTATTTTGCATAAAGATCCGTAGTCTTATAATTATAATGATTGTCCATGGCCACCCGTCAACGGCGACACGTGCACGCTTGAAACTGGGTCGTGCACGTTGTCGCAGTCGCGACCGACATCACCCGCATATCGATCGGTTTATTCCGAGGGTTGTCCATCAGTTTTTCAACCCTTCCGTTGGTAGTTCGTCGGGCGGCACACAGGTTGCGCCTCCGTCCAGTTCGCGGTGGGGTCAGTCGGCCAGCTTTTGAACTTCCGCTACCCTTGCGCCGAGATACCTCTCTCAGTATCGCTGCACGGATAAAGACGCGTTTCAAGAGCTGGTTTATTAGATATCTTCGCCGGTGGGGTTGATAAGGAGCTGGGAGAGGGTGAAGGGAAACGGCGAGAGACGGCTGGCTACCCGAGCTAGGGGTTGTTAAGGTGCCCATTGAGGTGTAACTAGGGGGATGTTATTAAATTTCGTTCGGGCCTACCTCGAGGGGCTGCCCGGTTGAATTTTATGGTCTCCCGGAGGACTTCGAAGTCCGGAACACTGTCTGACCATCCTGGTTGCATTGTTCTGCGTACCGAGAGGTGCAGACGCGATGCACTTGATAATCGAAGCGATCGTTTAATCCGGAATCTTCTTACATTTCTTCTGTGAAAGAAAAAAATTATTAGTGGTTGTCTATTTTAACGTTATTACATTCGAACACTGAATAAAAAAATCTTCTTACTATTTTGCGCTATCGCGAGGTTGAAAAAGGGATGTAGGTGGATCATTAGGTATTTATCTATTATCGACATAGGTGCCCTGTCAACAGGGCGCACTTACCAACAGAAGCTGCTGTGTTCTGCATCCATCAACGCCATCCCTATCTGCTCGTCTTCGAGAATCCATTTGCATGTAGGAGAAAAGTTGAAAAGGAGGAATCCTAGTCGGCACGACGGAAATTAATGTATCCGGTGACTGGCAACAGGCGAAAGATCCTGGGCTGAGATTGTCCACGAGCGAAAAACACCCTGATCACGTGCCTCTCCCGAGAGGCGGTCTTTGTCAGTCTGGCTAAGGGGATGAAAAATCGCGAACTATAGAAGGAGAGAGAGAGAGAGAGAGAGAGAGAGAGAGAGAGAGAGAGAGAGAGCGAGAGGAGATTCGAGTTAACAAGAACAGCTCGCGCAGCTCGATTCCTACTATTCCCTTTCCCCGTCCCCTTGATTCCACCCTCCAGTGTCAATTAACCGCCTTGCCGGTGGTCGGGGGAGTACCGGAAAAATCGCAACCCCTGTTTCAATAAGGTGGCCTTTACCTCATTTGGGGGAGATTGTTAGGAACGTTCCGTTTAAAACTGTCGTTCCGTTCTTGGATCGTTTCGCAGTACATTCAGGAACTTTTTTCCTTGGAAGGCCACCCCCTTGCCGGCCCTTTTGCCAACCCCTTTTTAAGTGGATTATTATAAACTCTTCGAACAAAACAATTTATTTAAATTCCGGCTGGTACTCGCGCCAATCGTCAATGGTTGCTCGTTTCGAGGAATAACTTTTTAAAAATTTGACGAGGTTTAAAAAAAATGTCTGTACACTTTTGTTTGAATTGATGAATATTATTCCTTTGAGCCTTCTGTTGAGGTGCGTTTCTGGGGGTGAGAATGGTCGAGGGGGTGGTTTTCAAAGAAGACGACCCGGCCGGTCGGACGTAAAGGGCCTTTTCACGTACACGGAAAACCGAGTAACCCTTCAGGAGTGCGGTGCCGGATCCTTAAAGGTTCCCTTTTTAAGGGTTGTCCACCCCAGCGTCAAATCACGGGCGGATCCTTTAAATTCGCGTCACATTTCACCCTCGCCGCGTGTCTTGCAAGGGTGTCTGTCCCTGGATGTCCCCGTCTTTTAATCAGACCCGGTGACCAGAACCTTTCGACGGAGGCGACGGTAACTAATGATACCTTGGCCCGTTCTTCTTCATCCCCCACGCGCGCTCGATCCGCGCGTCGTCTTCCCCGCTATCGGTGACACAAAAACCCATAAAGACGCAGGGGGGTTGGATCAATTCGGCGAATTTACACGCGGCGGCATTGATTTGTAATTTCTTCGTTCTATCGATTTCCATTAAACTCGGGGGGTTAAGGTTCGTGAAATTAAATCCAGCCCATCCTCCGAAATACGTAAATCAAATTGAAAGATCGAGCGTGTCTTAGCAAATCCCGGATGCGTAAATATTTTCGAGAAATCGGTGAAGCGTTACGCGCGACTGAACGTTACGAAACTCGAAGGTGAGACACGTCAATTTTTAATCCCGCCCATGCAATCGTGTCAGGGGTGGGAAATAAAATGGGAATTACACGGGGACGTGACCCGGGGAGAATAGCCGGCGTACAATGAGCGTTTCGAAAAGTTCGTCGTTTTTATCCGCGTTCGTAACTTCAAAGAGGATGCAAGCGTAAATAAGAGAAGGAAAAGGGGTGGCCGGGGTGGTGGGGTAGAAGGAGGAGGGGGTCGAGACGGCCGGCGAAGAGAAGGGATGGAAACGCGGTGATGCGAGAGAGAGGGAGCGAGAGAGAGGGAGCGAGAGAGACAGCAATTTTCTCGTCCTTTCTCGAAATATCTCCTCGTAGAGCTTAGATCGGTGCCAGGGACCTTTCCAGGGTGGCATTTTAGGGGTTGCTGCGACGCGATAATGAGAACGGGCGCAAAGGGTGGGTGTGCAAAGACATCCGACCGTCGGTAGTGAGAGGCTAGAACGTGGGAAAGGGGGATGAGGTCGGTTCGAGCCACCTTCCCCCTCCCCCTCCCCCGTAAGCACAGCGGGGTGGCGAGAGAGGGCACGGGGGTGTTAGAGAAGAAGCTGAAAAGAGAGGGGCAGAGAGAGAGGGTTTTCGCGCTAGCTGGCTCCACAAGGGTTAACGCCTTAGGAGTAAGAAGGGCGTTTTAACTCCTGTTTTGCATAGATTTGAATAGATAAGGAGGACAGGAAAATACGCGAATTAATTTATTATGTATCTCTGGCTGCCGAGCGGAGGGGTTTTAAGCGAGCAACCCCCCGAACGACCGGCTTTACTCTTTACTGTCGGGGGCGCCCGTCCGACTTTAGCCCAACGTCTTTAAACGCCCCTTAAGTTGCCCTGCCGACGGCTCTCTTCTAGGCGTGACAGACGCGATTCTCCGTCTCGTTCTCGCCCTCGTTCTACCAACCCTCTCTATCCCACGGGAAACAAAGGAATCCCGGGGGTGGGCTTTTGTTTATTCTCTTGCCAAACCTTTTTCCAGTCTACGGCACGATGTGGAAACAGGTAGACTACCTCTCACCGGCCTGCGAAAAATTTGGTCGTCTATTTCTAACCCTTAAAGTGTTACATTTAGTGATTTTTACTGCAGTCACCCTTAGATGCTGTTTATAAGGAATGTCTGACCTAGGGCTGACTTACACTACTTATTTATGTTCTTCTAACTTTGTATACATTTTAATTCATTTTTGCACAAATGGATAACAATTCTGTTAATTTCCACCGCAAATCCCAAGAGAAATCAGTTTCCACCGAAATTGATGGCGACTTTATAATTTTTGCGTGTCTATACGACTCTTCGGAATGTCCCCACCGGATCGAGTGTGTAATTAATTGTGATAGTCTTTCGGCCGGATTCATAATTAAACGTGTCACAGGTCGGGGCGCAACATTGACACAGGCGCGGCGCCTCGCGTCGCGACCGGAATAACGTAGCACATTTTGAGCATGCTGCTCGATAATACATCATCCCTTAAAGCTTCGGTGCCCCAGCGGAAGGCACACATAAAGGCAACTAACCCTACGGCCGTAACGTTTAAGCTTAACATTTCTCACCCCTTAAAGGGTAGCGGCTCCTTGAACCCTTTCAGCTCTCTCCCGGCCGTTCCGTCTCGTTCCCACCGACTCTTTCAGAGATCTCGCCAGGTTTCTCCCCTCATTAGTCTTCATTTGTTTTCGGAATTATCGCCGGGCGCCCCTACCCCGTTCCGGGAACGCTAGGCACTGTAAGAGGGTGTCGGGCGTTTTGGGGGTTTATTAAATTGAAAGTATGTTACGAGCAGTTTCGGACAGATTCGCTCCGCTGTCAAACGTCGAGACCGTTTGCCATTGAATATCCAATGAGCCGGCAACCCTTAAAATAAACCAGACAGATAGAATAATTTTCTTTCGAACGCGATCGCCCGAAAAAATCTGAGAAATTAATTTCATCGAGGACGAAGAAGCGCGGGCTAGGCGCTGCTTTAATACGAGGAATTCTTTCAATGCGTGGGATGAGGTGAAAAATCGCCGGCGGATTCCAGCAGCCTCGCAGCAAAGTCCGCGCTAACGGCGCATCAGGTACACGGAAACCTTTTGGCTCCTTAAGCTCGCCGGCAGCGCAGCTTTCGCGCGCCTCTTATCGTTTTCTTAATCCCCTCATAAAGTAGCTGCAGCTACAAGCTTTCCCTCAGCCCCGTTCGCTTCCTCTCTCTGTCTTTCTCTCTCACTCTCTCGCGCCCCCAACGAACCCCCTTTTCTTTCGCCATGCGAGCTACCAGCTGGGCAGCTCGCCGTACCACGCCGGTGTGGTAGAACGCGAGATAGTGGTGTCCTCTCTGGCAAGCACGGCTTAAAGAGAGCTTAAAAATCACCCCTTCGTCCCCTACCGAGCTTTTTCCGTTTCCCACCGCTGTTCCGCGGCCGTACAGTGGGGATGTCGGGTGGTCCAATCGCGGCGAACCGAGCCACGAGCCGCCACGCCCACGTTCCAGTGACCGGACCGGCTTCCCCACCCATACAACGCAACCTCCCCTACCTACTACCCCGCCGCGATCCCCACCCATGCAACCCGGTGGCTTCGGAGCTTTCACGGAATTTTTAAACTGCCCCGCACAGATGACGGTATAATCTGCTATTGATCAAGGTGTTTCGAAAAACCGATACCATACCGATGACTACGGCTTCACTTTTACTCCTTTCTTTACTCCCTCGCGGGGGTGGAAACTCGTTTCTCCGCGGTTTCGTAAGTTTCGTAACTTTTGTATCTTCAGTTTTCACCATTCTTCTCTTCTCCGCGGTTATTAACACACATTACCGACCGGTGATTATTGCATAATTTTGAAAAATCTATGGTACACGGCTAAACACTTTTTAACAAAACCTTCGATAGCAACAGCAATTTTCATTGCGAACTAACAAGTCACCCTCGATAACGTCATCTAAGAGTTTCATTTAAGATCGTAACGCGAAAGAAAATTTCTATGCTATTAACACATTGTTGACCTGCAATTTTACACAGAGGCCATCTCGTGTCAGCGGCTATTATTTCGTAATTGAACGTGGAAGTGAACAATCTAAATAAACTTCAATAAACTTGATTTATACATAACGAAGTAAGATGAAACTTTGAACGTATCTTATATTTAACTTTTAATATATTTTTTTCAGTATGATAAACTGTATAGCAATCACCGAACGAACAAAGGTTTTGAAATATTCTATTTTATCGTGGGTTTCATAAATTGAAATTGATAGTGAAAGTGCAAAGACGAATTAACTCGTGATCGGTCAACAACGCTTGGGCATGAAAACACGAGTTAACTCGTGACCGGTCAACAATATTATAATATTCTCCGGGTTCTTCGGAGGATGGGCAAATCTTGCGAGGAGCGACTTCTTGGAAATAGTATCGATTCGAAATTTCACTCTCGGGGACAAAGAACTGACGGTACGGCGGTCACCGACCACTGTAATCGCGCACGAACAGATTAATTCTTCCGATGTCGTGGATTTAATTGCATACCTGCACACACGGGTGAAACCCTTCCCCTCGGCCCCGCGGTATTGGCCATCCATTGAAAAAAAGGTGATCGATCGTCCCTCTATTCTCTATTGGATAAATTTAACTGTCCATCCACGTCAAACGCTGGCTGCGTCAAAGGGAAACGCGTTCTGTTGCTCCGTCTGTCACCCCGTGATCGTTTATTCGTCTGACGTTATAGGTACGTTGCGGAACCCACCATCCTCCAACTATTTTTTCTAATGAACGACGTCGGATTGTTTATCGCTGATCCGCGTGCCCGGTTCCGCGCACGTGCACCGACTGTCACTGCTGTGATTGATCTTGCCCTAACCCTTCACAGAGCGGAAAACCTCCGGGAAAAGTACAGAAACTTTTCTGGAGTGAACGGTTTTAATTAGAGACCAGGATCGATTGATTCCTTCCTGGATTCGAACCCCTTGTACCATTACATCGAGTCGGACTCTCCACGAGAATTTCCAGATGAATCTGCTAGATTATTAGTATGTTATTAACCCTCATCCGACCCTCGTTCCACCAACTGAACCTGTACCTCGTTGTCGAATCGACACAGTGGTAAAAGATCGATGAAACAACAAAGTAAACAATTATTCTTCGATCTGTCTCTATCTATATATTTTTCTATCGTTTCGCCTTAGAAAATAACTTTCACCTACAAATAACAGAACAGATTCGAAGCAATTTTAATTCCAAAATCAAGACATTTCTTAAATCTCGATTATTTTTATTTTATGTAATCTTTTCTACATTGCTCACGCGAAATTAAACCTGTTTTCTCATACAACGGTGGACCTTCTTGCAATTCATAGAATGCAGACGAATCTAATAATTTGAATAATTCTATTTTTACTGTCGCCTCGACTTCGGATATTTTATACATTTAAGTGCAGAAATAAATAGTTTGTTGCTGCCGATGTATAGCCATTGAAAAATGTACAGGGTAAATATAAACGTTAACGTTCTGTTCTATTTGTATGTAGCTTATTTTTCTTGCGATCGATGCGCAATGTTCATCTCCATGAAACAATTCAAGAGGTCCACGAGAATCGTCCAATTTCAAGGATCCCTTCCCTCCTTTTCGTAAGCCGAAAATAAAAGGTAGTCGATAGTTTCCGATCGAAAGGGCGGCATCCATTCCTAAGAATTTTTCCCTAGGAGTTTCCTTTCCCGGACGAAATTTCCTTCTGAAAGTATCTGGTCCTGATTGGCCCCGGAGTTATTCGAAGCGCTAGGCGGCCAGAAAGCTGAGCTACCTGACAGACATAATTTCAGATCTGTTCGATTGCACAGGCTTGCAACACCTGGGTCTGGAGCAAGGAACCAACCAAGGGTGGGGTGGTCTTCCCCGAGGGTCTCTGCCACCACACTGTCTTCCGCCGCCTCCCGGTCACCATTCGCATACACATCCTCCGGCAGCTGGTGCGTCGGCCTTCAATCCCTTCCACCACAGCATCGAGCAGAGATCCCCTAGACTGCCTGGACCCAACACCGGTAAGAAAACCGAACTCCTTTTCTCATCGGTCACGAAGAGTTCAACTTCTTTCGGAAGTTAGAACAATTGCTGTACACTGCGAAAAAGATTTTTTCGAAAAAAATTTCATTGTGAATATTTGAAAATTGGAGGACCTGGAGATTGAAATATTGATAAATGTTACGTAGATCCGAGACGACAAATATAAATCGAACCGGGTTCGTTAACGGGAAACTATGAATCTTTTTAAAGAGTCGTCCAGGAACGATCTGGGTCCAATCAGCGTCTCCGTGAGGGAGGTGACGCCGACCTCGTCACCTGGCAATTCTGGACCAGGTTTGCTCACGACGGCGACCGTCGCGGCGTCCACACCACCGGCAGAGACCACTACCACTACCACCGCCGCCACGACGCCCAGCCCCTCCAGTCATCACTCTCATTTCCAAGGTACTGTCCTTTTTCCTCTTCCGTAACTGGATTGCGAATTATTGCATTTGCCTCTGCATTACCCAAAATCCAAATTAACGTACAATCGAGACAAACATTTTCTATTCTGCATAAAGTTTCGCAATCAATTAAAAATCTATTAAAAATCTATTAAAAATCGGCTGAGAACCACACTGACTGTCGCTCTAACAACAGGTCTGCATCTGCTGGGAGCCACAGGGTCCATCTTTGGCTCGATATTCGCCCCGTTGCTGCCGCAATCGTCCTGGCTCTACAATCCCCTCTACCACACGCAACAATACATGCTGGAGCCGGAATGGCACGCGTTGGCGTTGAGAATGGCTCAGCAACGGTTACAGAGGCCGGACCAGGCGAGGCTAGAAGAGCTGAGGAAGCTTCGAAGCAACAGCAACAGCCCCGAGACTGGTCTGAAAGAAGAGAAGCAGGGCGACGATGACCCGGATGTGTTGCGAAGATCAGGATTGGATAGTCCTGACGGTAGCATAGAGGTGGACGACAGGAACGAGTACGAGCAGACGAGGGATAGAGTTAGGAGCGACGATTCCCTTCCCGAACAGGACTCTCCGAGGGTCTCACCCGCCAGGAGCGAAGATGGTACAAACGACGCGTCCTTTCAGAACTCTGTACACCTGCGGCCGAGCATGGAGAACTCGAACGATCAAGAAGCCACCAGCGACGAGCAGCTTCCTCGAAGGGATTTGTCTGTGAAAATTCGCCTCGAGGGCACCGTGGACCTCAGCACGAAGAGAGGACAGGATAAGGAGAACGTGGGCCAGGATCTGACCACCAGGAAAAAGGACGACGATACCGACGTCGAGAGGGATGCTGTTAGACCTAGAAGAGAGAGGACCCCTAAGCCGAGACATGTCTGGAGACCCTATTAAGGGTCGTAGAAGCGTCCAGGTGACCCTGGACCAGCTCGTGAATATTTTTACAGAGATCCATGATCTTCGTGGATCGCTCCAAGTCTCGTTTATGCTAGTCCCAGCCCAGTCCCTGCTGGATCACAGCGATTTCCGTTCACGACTGAATGTACGCGATGAATGAATAGCGCCTGGTTCTTCGGCTGGGATCTATCAAGGACTCGAGGACTAACCAGGGTTTACGTTCGTATATAGTATGTAAATATAAGCGGCGTCCAATTATTACCTAGGCTAATCGTACGTGTTAAGCACCAACCGATTGTCGTTCGATCACGATTCTCCTCGCATCAGGCTCAACTCGAGATTTTATGAAAGATGCAGCGATCAATGTATTGTCTGTGCGATGGGAATCGTCGATGGGTTTCGTCCCGATGAAACCGCGAAATTATTGTAAATATCACAAGTCCTAAGGATTCCAAGACCCGAGCAAGTCACGTTCTTAATGTTGATCCTCCTCTTTTTTTTTTGTACGGGGAGCAACGGTTGTGGATAGACACGTTTGATCGCGTGGGCGTGACTGGCCTCGGAATCGAGATCTTTCACTGTTCAAGTACGTCGTCAAATAAAGTAATATCATCCGTTCCATCAATGACCATCTTCTTACGCAGGCGAACCCGGGACCCGCGGATCTGAATGCAGTAAGTACTCGAATTCTGGATCACAGCTGGTACAGCTGTAATTCTTTTGCAGAAAAGACAAGTTCTGGGACGCGACAAAAATTTTATTCACAACTTTTTGGTACTGTTAGTCGAGGGTTCGGAGGGATTACTTTCTGCGTTGTTCTCGTTGCTTTATTTTGTGATGCGAGGATATGTTTATTAGACTGTGAATTTTTTTATTGGCGATCGACGATAACAAAATTGAGCTACTTTTATTCGAGACGATTTTATAAACTTGGTAATAATAAGATTCAGTGTCGTTGCTAAGACAGACACGAATAATTCAGTTCTACGAATATTTTTGTAGTCTACAAAATATATTACATTCAAATCTGCAGTCTAATCATTAAATTTGATGACGTTAGGAGATTTTGCTAGAATAATACGACTGGCAGACAACAATATTTTTATTCGAAAAAATGACACTCAATTGAAACAACAAAGATTTTGTAAATACTTGCGCAACACCGAATGCAAGTTGCACTTGAATGGAAACGCATTGGTAAGAATCGCAGCGATTAGAGGAGAAAGTCAGGCAAGCTTTCCCGGGAAAATCGGTAAGGAAACGTGGCAAAGCGTACCGGGAAAATCGTTCGTTGCTCGGTTAGAGGCTCGTGGACCGCCTAGGGAAGTCGGGGACGAGTGCGAACTAACCCAACCTAATCCGGACAGACGAGATGCAGCAGATTCAATAATTCGCCGCGATTGCAATCGAGAGGGATGCACCGCACGCAAAAACGGGCAGGCCCGATATCCGCTCGGTGAAAAGGTCCGCGTGATTGATGGGACACACAAAGCGCCCCCCTGTTCCCCTCTGTGTGCTGTTACCCCCCTCCTCCCACGCCATACTCCTCCTCCTCCTCTTGCACTGTCGTCGCTCGGTCATGCAGTTGCCTATCACCGCGGCCGGTGCGTCGCGTCGCGCGTCGACTACCTGAAAATCGAGATAAAAAGACCGCAAAACAATTTTCTACATTATTTTCCGATACGCGGCCGGTCAAATGAGCAATAATACCGCAGCACCGGGCCAACCCGTGTCTCCATGAATCTTTCCGAGGCCCGATCCATTCACTCGTGTGGCCGGCACACACGCTCAGCTTGCGCAGGCCAGCTCTGTTCCGCTCCGCTCGATGAAAATGCGACACGCCGCTAATTACGACCGGTAAACATTCCGCGCGTTATCGGCCGATCCGAAAAGATACCAAAAACTCGCGCCCGACGATGTAATTCGAGCCCAGGAATTTTAAGCGTGATATTATACTTTTACATTGATTAACCTCTCGAAAATGCAGCGATGCTCGATCACGATTCGAGTCGAGATTTTTATTACTTCGATTTTTCGATTACAAACGATTTTTTCCATATTGTCGAACGTATGGAATTAAGCATAGAATCTTCAGATTGAGAATTCAAATTATGCTTAAGCGTATTTTTTGTTCGATTTTTAAATTGTTTTTTTTATCTTGCGGAACGATTCGCGATTTAATAAGCAAATTTCAGGGGTCGAATAACACCCAATAATCCGCCGACATCCCATCGAAAAATCAGCCACGCTAACCGCGGAATTAAACAAACGAATACACAACGAGCAGCACCACCGTAACAATCGTTCCAAGTACCCGCAAAATGACAGATATAATTCCGGCGATAAAACAAAAAAAAATCCGAGTACGACTTAACTCGATCGAGAGCGTCGCACGGATTCGAAAATCTGTCGGGCGAGAAAGCGGGGCAAGACGGGTCCCGTGTGTCCCGATCGCTAAAAGAGATAAAAACCGTACCAGTTCAACGATCTCCACCGGCGTGTCCGGCGTTTCTCTTTTTTTTTTTTTGGTTCGTTCGGTGAAACCCTCCCCGTTGAAACCCGTACACGTCCATGCTGGTCGGGTTATCGCAACAAACTACCCCAATGACGACACGATTAAAATTTCACGGGGGTTGCGTGGCTCGGGCGTGTTCTCTCTCGGAACAAACCGTCTCTGTATGATCCCTCTCTACACCGTGACTGCCCCCGTCCATCGAGAACCCACCCCCGCCGACCACCTTTCCGCCCCCGCTCATCCCCGCCGGGTGATTGGTACGCGACCGCAGCCACCCCCGCCTTTTTAATACACCCGCACCTGCATACTCTACACTCTACACCCGCAACCGGTGAGCTGCTACTGTATATGCGAGAGGGTGCATCCGACCAGGCCATCGTTCCCTCTTCAACCCCTAAACGCTTACTCTCTCTCTCTCTCTCTTTCTCTCTCGTTGCATCGTTCGTCACGAAACTGCGCTCTCACCCTCTCTCTCTTTCTCTCTCCCTATCTTTCTCTTTTTCGATGTGTTTCTGCGTCGCTCTACCGGTTTCTCGCGTAAACGGTCTCTTCGTCTCTCTGTTTGTCCTATCGCGGAAGGGGGAGAGGGAGAGAGAGAGCTGGTGCTCTCGTTCCACGTCAACGTCAACGGTGCACGTCGAGTGATTCATCGATCGAAACTCGTATTCGTGTCCCCGGCTCTCTCGTTCATCCCCCCAAAATAGCGACAAAGACTGGCCCTCTCTCCTCGGTGTGTGCGGCTCGTATGAAGCCATGCCCGAAAACCGCCGCCACCGGCGCGGAGAGCAGTGCGGACCAGAGCGGAGCGGAGCGGCGAGGCGCGGATCGGGATCGGATCGGCGTCCGGCACAGAAGCCAGAGAGACGGAAAATGCATTTCCACAGGATGATTGGGGCCGGTTCTTTCAATTCAAGCGGTGGCGGCCTGTGGCTCGATCTCTTTTTCACCGATCTCCCGATGGAATCGCCCGACCGTGGCCACCACCCTACCCCCAAGCCGCCACTACCCTTCGATAGCCACCCCCCATCCCCCGGAATCGCTTCCTCGTTGGTCCCTACGACCGCGGTTTGCGGGCTCTCTTCTTCGCGATACAAGGATCCATTTTGCTCGGGGCGATCCCGGCAAAGGGTGACTCCAAGGAGTTGATCTTCGCGACGGGATCGAGGATCGATGATCCGGGAGTAATATCTTGCTCGTACTGGAAAATCGGTGTTGATAAACGCGCACTGGTACTTTTATAAGAAAACGATTCTGAGATCGTTCATTCATTATTGACGAGGAACAATAAGTTCGTTCTGCTGGTAATTTATCGATAATCCAACAAAGCTCAAATTTTTCGGTAGCACATTTTACAAAGTTTGCTTCAAGTTACACTTCTCGTTCGGAAAGAACCCAGCACCCCATCGGCATCGCAGTACCCGGACACCGAAGAAGAAGAATCTTATCGGGAGCCTCGCAGAAAATTCCACGTTCATTATTATTTCAATTTTTCACCCCGCGGGGTCCCGAAGGGGTTGAAATCGTCGAACCAGCTGTCGAAGTGGAAAGTCAGATAAGGAGGAAGACAGAGAGGAGGACGTAGAACGTGGTAGGAGGCAAAAGGGGGGCTTGGTATAGTGTACAGGGTTGCGCGCAACGTCGTTCGCCAGTCGGTGGGAAGGTAGAACAGGGGCGAAGGGGTGAAGGGGTGAATGGGTGGTAGGCGTTGAAGTGCGGAGGAAAATAACTCTGGCGTGAATAAATGATAGGAGCCGAAAAAAGTTCGCCAACATCTCGGAGCCAGCGAGAGTTCCGGGCACCGACGGCGGCGGCGGCGGCGGTGGCGGCGGCGGTGGCGGCGCAGGCTCGGTCCACAGGAGCCTCTCGGAGGTATCCTTTAATACTTTTTGTCCTTGCAGGGGCCACCATGCCAACCCCCTTACGGCGGAGAACCCTCCGGGCCGCTGTCAGGAGGCCGCCGGTGCCGAGGGTGCATGTTCCTCTTTCATTTTTTTCATCTTTTTTCGAGCGTTCTTTTTTCTCTCCCGGGCAGCAGCCTCTGGCTGCCGAGCACTTTAGATAATAAGGCCAGGACGCTCCGGGAACGGACGAAAGGGTAAATTGGGTATTCGTCCGAGGAATTATCTCTCTAATTTCTTTAACGTACCAGTCTCTCGCCTTCCTCTTATGTTCGTATATATAATTTCCATCGTCGCGGATCGGGGCTTGGCTCGAACCCCATCAGCTATGAACTCTCTCTCTCTCTCTTTCTCTCTCTCTTTTGCTTTTCTCCCCGCCCCCTTTTGGCGCTCTCTCCTGAGGATGAAAGGGTTCATCTACCTGATGGAAAAGATCAGAAAACGCCGAGGCCGCGTTAAATAATTTGCTGATCCACCCCCGCCCCCTTTAATCAGCCACCGCTGTCTCGCGAACTGTCCGGTCGGGCCTCAAGTGGATCCTGCAGTCGAAAACAATCGATATTTTTATGTATCCAATTCCAGGAAATCGGGCAAGCTTCTCCGGCGGTGGAAATGGTCGAAACGAATCGTTTGAAATTTTTCTAACCGTCTTAAATTCCATTCCCAATTCATCGTGGCACAAGAGACAAATTATTAATCGTCGGTTCAAGTAATAAAAAATGAAACAACACGATACTCCAGCAAGTAGAGCAGGTTGAAATTGATCCGACGGAATAAAGAATCGCGTTAAAACCACACAGCAGTTTAACTAAAATTTAATACGGTTTCTGGTTGTTTTATGAGCCAATAGCTACAGCTTAATTGTGTTATGCGTCGCGTAGCAACTTTTCTAGGAATTCCGAAGGATTAATCGTTGTATCCTTACGCGAAAGGTACCGCGGAAGACGGGGCTGATGCTAATAATAATAAACGATCGCCGATATAGAGGGGCCGGCCGGTGTAATTCGTACAAATGATGGTTCACGGCCATCGGACCGGGTAGGGTAGGAAAAGCCCGTACACATCGTAATGGCCCTAAAATTAGATCCCACCCTTGGCGTGGCTCCGAGTTCGACAAATTCGGTTAGGTCGATGAAAAATGAATCGCTGTTACCGTCGGGCTTCTCCTCCATCGGCCTGGTCGGTTTACATCTTCGATTTTTATCGGCGGACACCGACGCAGCTTTAATTTATCGACGTATAATTTATCGGGGGTGGAGTCTTTGCTGTGCTTTTTACTGGGAGCCGGGGCATCGAGCTTTTGTCACTTGATTCGTGTTACCATCGGCGTAAAATCTGTCAATACCGTTCGAATTTCTGGTCAGCGAATCAGAAATTCGATTTGGCCGATTAATTTCGGCCCGTACTACTGGAATACGAGTTTCATACTTGCAGGAACAATTCTGACCTGATTTCCTCAATTATTATCGACGTTTGTACTCTCGGTTGATGGATTTCACTGTTATCTGTAGTCTGATTATTATTCGTTTACGCTACTTGCGACATGTCTCCCATTTCTCTTCTGTGTTTCGAGTTAAAGGAAAAGGTTCGGTGGGAAACGTCATTCGATATTCTCCTCCGTCGAACATTTCCAGCTGCCGACTTGGAAACAAATATGCGCGAACGTCTGTCTTATCGTCGAGCCACCCTTGATCCGAGATTGTCATCCGGGCTACGAGCAGTTGTAAACACCAGCGGCAAACATAATATACCGAACGCTCCGGGCTATGCGTGAAACGAACCTCCTCTCTTATAGTTATTTCTGCGTAGACATTAATCTCTGCTGAAGAAATTTTGCGTTCTCGCGTCGATCCTCTCCTGCGAGGGCGTTTCCGAATATTCAGGGACCGAGGAACCTCAGATTCGGGTGAAAATAATTGAAAATTATCTCTCTCTATTTTCTCTGTTGACAGTAGCATCGATCAGTAATTACTAGACTGTGGATCTTTGTGCAAAATAAAAAATGTTCGCATCGATCGCAGTAGTAATCCTATTAAGCTGAGTAGATCGCAAGTATCCTATTAAGCTGAAACTAACACATTGATGTACTTAAATATTTTTTTGCATGGCCACCGCTTCAAACTGTACGTACCCATTTTTGTCATAAATGCATAAAATATTTACGCAGCTCTGTCTGCCAGCGAAAACAAGTAGTACGAACAGCAATAAGTCAGCCGCGACCAATAGAACCCAAAAACTGCCAACAAATTCTGCTGACAAACCAACATGTTCGAACTTCTGCGATTCCTTGTCATTGAAACTTGAAGTGCGTCACTATTCACAGCCACTTCTTCGATCTGCATTCCCAAAAGAAATCCGAGACCACACGTCAACGTTAAACAATGAAAGTTCGCGGAGCACGATCTCGAACATGATCGAACCGACTGGTATACGAGAGTGGAGGGGGTTTCTTAAGCGAGAATCTCGATGACAGAGGCGTCCTGGCCGAGACCATGGGCTGCATCCTCTTTTCCAGCGGTTGAATCGAGCTCGAAGACGAGTCGCTGAAAGAAGGGGGGAACGTTTCGAAGGCAACAGCGACGAACTTCGCCAAAGACAATATAAAAGTTGGTCGGGACGGAGGGTGGACCGGGGTCCCGTTGGATTGGAAGTCGTAAATATCATCTGCTAAATAAAGCTTCATCCTCGAGTAGTATTCGAGCGACGAATACCCCTTTGCAGGAGCGCGGGACGGGGCGAGCCGGAGACAAAAGCTCGTAACGCTGGCTGACATTAAGGTATTGAAAGAAAAGGGAGAAGGGCGTAGTAAACGGGTGTTTCCCAGCTACCCCTGCGAGCGATCAACGCCTCGCTCAGAGGAAGTCACGAATGACGTCTTAACCGTCGAACAATCGCCGAAGAAACAATTTTTTGGCTCCGTTCCTTTTACTCCGGAGTTTCAGGACTTTCAAATCTCACGTGTGTAGTATCCGGAAAAAAGAATTTTTTCCTTATATTGTATATCAGGAGTGCTTTCCTCTAATTCGCGATTGTCTAATTTAGTTTTGACGTGTTCCGGACAGCGGAGCTTGCTGGAACGTTCCTACACGTGAGAATTCCGGGAAACGTGGAACGGACCCGCAAAAGACTTTACGGGTGTACTTTACCCTGCCGCATCACCGTTTTTTCATTATCTACCGTGCACCATGGGTCGAAGAAACTCGATTCTCCGTGGGGCAGAATGGACGATCCAGATTCGGTTGCGCGTCGGCTGGACGAAGGGTAAGGAGAGGACACAAAGCTACTTTAAATAAAGGAGCGCTCCATCCATTGAACCTATTGTCAACCTCTGACGTTGACTGAGCGAACGGCAGCTCCGCCGAATCCATCATCTCCATAGAAAACCTTAATTATTTTCTGATGAAAGAAACCTCCCCCTTCGGACCAGGTTCTCCTGCGCCGACCATCCCACTCTCCCGTTTCTCCTTCTTTTCGATCTCTCGAACAGCTCCCGAGATCGCTAGATTGTACGAACAAATAGATATTAGGATTAGAATCTCTTCTCCCGGAATAGAATCCCTGATTCCCTCGAAATAGGATTGCAAATTCGTCCGAGTAATCTTCGATGCTTCTACTTCATCTTTTTCTGATGATTCTGTCTTCCGTGACGCGCACCGAACAGATCCTTCGATTGTATCAGCGCGAACGCGGAACTGTTAGTAATTTGTATTTCGCGTTGTACCTCGCAAGTGTTTATGTTTGCTCGTCACCCGAGCTCGCTCTCTTTAAATGTACGTATATGTCAAACTATCTCTTCGACGTTTCCCTTCTCTCCGTATTGTCTTCGATCGAGTTAGTCTCGTTCTCAACGTCTAAACAAACGGTTCTGTTGCGAAGTTATCGGTGTGTTTTCTGTTCCGTTAACCTCAAGGAATAAACTATCGTAGAAGATTAAAAATTAGCCACGATCTCCCTCTACGGATTGCAATTTCTCCAAATGAAATATGTATTCAAGGATATATTCGCGTAAAGAGATCCAAGGGTTTCTAGGTCTCCGGGAGACTCGAGCGATAAAGTTTACAGTCCATAAAAGGACATCTGTTTCGGGAACGCGTAACGGAAGCCATGGACTAATGAAAAAAATCCAGCAGCAGCTTCCGGATCCGGATCCTCGGCGTTTTCCCAAAAGTTTAGGGTCCCATCATGCCTGAAGTGTTTCGGCACGACAAAGCGGAGATGAAAGGCCGCTTGCAGCCCCTTTCCGGCGGCATTCAAATGCGGCCTTTCCAGCCACGCGCGTAGCCGCCCCCATATCTCCCGCATCCTTCTCCAAACGAAAAAGCGAGCCCGATGTCCCCCCATAGACCCCGGCCACGCCAGAACCCGAAGACACGAGAGTCCCATCCGAGGCCGCCAAACAAATGACGCTTGAAACAAACGAAAGGAGACGACGACGACGACGACGAAAAACGCGCGCGGCGTTTGTCTTTTGTCCGTGCCGGCACGCACGGAATTCAACGGAACCCTCCCACAAGTCGCGGAGAACGGGGGCAGGGATGAAGAAAAAAAATATCGCAGCCGGATTTTTGTCTCGGTTAGCCAAACGATTCTGCTTAATGGCTCGCGCCGAGGGTGGAAGACACGGAATCTTTCTTCCTCGTGGCACCCCATCGCGCCAAACGACGCTGCAACCCTGTGTTTTCGAATTTTCTTTGTGCACCGTGCAAGGGGTGAGTTCGTTCCTTGCTGCGAGGTACAAGAATTTTTTTGTCGCGCCCCGAGAGGAATTTTCAACGTTCACTCAACGGGGTTAATTGAATGCATTGTTTCGCGAATTGTTCAATTTTTCAGAAATTGTTACGCGTCTTTCTGTAATCCCTGTTGATCTGAAAATTTGTTTCCAACCCTTCGTCTTAGCAGCCCGTCCCCGATTTCCCAAGGACACCACCCCCTCCGGAGAATTAATTATCTTTCCGCGGACACTCTTTGGGGCGCGAGGTGACAAGGGTTGCCCCCGAGTCCCGAACGAGTCGCGAAATCTGGATTAGGCTCGCCTAATCCTCGAAGGAGGTGGCTCGAACGGAAAGGAGGAAAAAAGGAGTTCCGTCTCTCACCCTCTTAATCTGTCCTCGACTCCTCGAGATCCGGGCTGAGGAACGTTAAGCCCCTTGTCGGCATATTGCGACGATTCGCGGCTATAAAAACTCACGAGTGCGGGGGCGGGGGTCGCTCTCGCGAAGGGACCCCGTGAAACGAAAGGGGTTGTCGGGTTGCCCGAGTGACAAATGGTTCGGAATAATACCGGGACCGGCACCCAACATCCAACATCCGGCACTGGTTCCCCTCAAGCCCGCCTCGGAGGAACTGTGGCTGCCGTTGGCCCTCGAGGGGCTTTGCGCTGACAATATCGTTAAACGATCTTCTTTGTTTTCGATCCGTTTAACTGGCGGAGCCGCGACACCCGTCCAGAAAACGGTTCTGATGAGATCTGCTCCTTTTCGGGGGTTGTTCGTTCTACAAGCCCGAAATGTCGAGGTAAACTACTCCGGAGATTTTTTTCTGGTACGATTTTTCTTCAGATTTTATACGAGAAATGAAAGCCAATTTTTTACCATTTAGAATAAGTTTTATGAGACTTTGTTCTACGATGTTTCCCGATATTTTTGGCAACTTACAGATCCCGTGTCCTTTGAATTTCTGTTATCTATTAGCAAAAAATTGAATTCTGACTTTTTACTTCTTAAAAATCAAACGTATTCGCATAAAGATCCGCTGACTAGTTACAAAAGCACTATAAACCAGGAATTGACGTTCGAAATTAAGTAACAACAAATGGACGCAATGCCATCTCTACACGAAAAACGAAATTACTTTCCGATCGACGTAATAATAGTTTAATAATGGTAATTTTTTACTGTCGCACTCGATAAATGGATTCCGCATCTTTCTAAAATAGAATCGATTCGGTGCAGTTAAAAATACAATTTCACCGTTGGTTTCGCACACGTCGAACCTATCGGCGAAGAAACTACGATTTTATTTCAGCTCTCGCTCTCTAAAATTCGCCAATGAAAATCAGAATTTTAATAAAGCTCTGTGGTCCGATAATAAACGGGAGGATTAACTTTAACAACCGACGGTCGAGTTTAACGAACGATCGGCTGGCTGCACTGATTGATTGAAAAGGGGGTTGATAGAGCCGATCATTAATTCTATGAATTCAGTTAACAGACCTAGAAATTCGCGATCGACTCGAACGTCAAAAATTCTGCCTCCACTCGCCATCTATTCTGTAGTATCAAAGAGCGCCTAATTACAATTCAGCTGGGACAATTAACGTTAAGCTAAGATCGTAAGAAGCGTCCAGGAAAAACAGATAAGATCGAGCGTGATACTTTCCGCAGAAAAAGAATCTGCAAGACGACTTACGAATCGGGCGAGCGAGCTGTGCGCGAAATCGCGGATCTAATCTGCTAAAAGTCTGCTTAATTATGAGCGGTAGGAACGTGCCGGGGGGCGACAACGTGGGGGAGGGGGTGCGCTTCTGTTTTCGGACTTTTCCATTAGCCGAATGAATCGTTAGTCTTTTGTTGACTTTTATTGGGGGTCGGCGCGGCGGTGTTCGTGCGCGGGTCGACTCGGTTTATGCGGACCTACGCTTGACTCGCGTTGTCTCTCGCCTCGTCCCGAGAACCCTTTCTTTGAACCCTCTCGCAACGCTCTTCTAATTATATCGATGGGGCCGGGAAGAAAATAACAATTCTTTTTTGGCCAGCAGACCGACTCCCAGCAAGCCCAGACGCGAAACCTTTAGCTCGCTTCTCAGCTTCGATCGAATAATTTGTCTCTCGTCGTTATATTTTCGTTGCATCGATTAACCCTTTCGAGACATTCCTTTCAACACAGATAATTTTTATTCCATGTAATCTTTTCACATTCTGCAATTTGATAATATTAGAACTGTTTCGAACAACGGTATGGCAATTTTGACTAGCTCCTCAGAGTCACCATTCGAATGTACAAAGGGTTAAAATATTAAGTTGATCAATTTCATGCTATACTCCGCACAACTGTATTTAGAAGTGTCCAACGAATCTGCTTCGACCGCCACGTTGCAGGAGACCTAATAAGCCATCGGGCAGGTGTCCGGCGGGGTCGGAATGGACCCGTCAATTGTAAGACCGTCGGAAACCGAGTTTCTCGGGTGGTTCCGTCCGAGCGAGTCGTTCCGCGATCGCCTGATTGAAGAAACTCTATCGAGTCTGGGGGTGGTCGATAATTCAAAGGGTCGAAATTCACGGTTGAAGTCGAGGGGGGTTGTGGGGGGTTGGTAAAAAAAAGTGGAATCGAGGCAGGAGGCTTGACGCGAGTCAAGGCATCGGCCTGTTCCGGTGGTCCGGCTCCATCCGATCGACTGGAGGGTTAATTTTCTGGTCAGTTGGTCGCTTCTGGCTCTCCAGGGTTATAGCGGCGATCTCGAGGCCCGTAACAACCCCTACTTTACCCCCTACATAAATATCCGGAATTAGCCATTTCTCCTGACCTCTCTCTCTCTTTCTGTGGTGCTCTCGTCCGTTCTCTTCTCCACCCCCGCTTGCCAGCCCCGCGCAAACCATCCCCGCGGCGCTGTCTTTCTCTGCGATTCGTCTCTGTTCCTCTGCTCTGCTGCCGGCCAGACCCAGCAGCCGGTTGTCGGGCGGAGTCTACGATCACTTGACCGATTAAGGACCGAAGCGGAGGGCTTCGATTCGAGTAGTCGCTCCGTTACGGGGGGGGGGTCGTGAGTGGATTGACGTAATTGAGGAGAAAACACGACGCGAGCCGTCATGTCACGGAATATTCGAGCACCGCTTACACCCCCCGCAGCCCGCGATTAATCAGAAACCAACGCGGATCGCGAGCCGGCACGCGGCGGCTTCTTTGCTCGCCAAGATTCCGTGGCTGATCCGATCCATCGACTCGTTGCCATCGGAGCATGATCGATGACCCATTGGAGGAGGTATAATTGAATTCTGTACCAGTGGTTGCTTAGTCTTAGTCTACGCATTTATCTGCAAGCCGTTCTCGGACGAAGTAAAAAGATCGCGGGTGGGCGTGGATCAGGCTCGTGCCAGAGGAGAAAAATGATTAAGGAAACGGTGCCGCGATGGAGAGGGGCTGTCAACTTCCGGGCTGATCCCCGTAGCCGTCACGGAACGAGAGGGATTTTCCCGCGAATCAAGGGCCGGGGAGTGACTGCAGCCAGGCTCTGGATCGCTTCATCTCGTTTTTACTCACTCTGGATTAAACAAAAGCCAAAGCTCCTTAAACTGCGGTCGTGGCTAAGCTGGATACATGCGAGGGACCCATGGATCGGCCTCCGGCCGGAGGCACGCTCTTTTATCTGGATCGCGTGATCCTCTTTACTCCTCATGAACTCCTCGGCGTAACAACAACTCGATGTGACTGAAAGCCCGGGAGACATTTGTATTTCGTCTACCTCGCGGAAACGGTGATTCGCGTGAACCCCCTCTGTTCTTCCCCCGACCCCCTCGTATCCCCCACGCAGCCGCATCCCCTTGTTTAATTCTATCGGTGACTTTGTTTAGCATCGCCATCGGCTGCCGAGTCCCTTTGTGACGTCACCCTGTGTCAGCCATCGCAACATAATTCTCGGAACTTCAGAATTAATGAACGTTTAATTCTAGTTTCAATTTAATATTTGTTTGCCTGGCCTGTGGCGTACTCGTACTACTCGCGGTATTCATTATCGAACGCAACAGAGAGTGCAACGGCGATCAGAATTTTAAGAACTTCGTTTCCCTACTTTCATTCGATTCCTGTTTGACGTTAAACATGTCTGCACAGTGCCTGGTGCAATCTACTTAAAACAACAGCTGGTATATTCCACTTAATTATCACGTTCACTGCACGCGAAACAAGGATAACTTTATTTCTCTGCTTTATCGGCGTTCAGTTAATAATTTAATATTTGTTGGCCAGACGAATAGCGGTCTACCAACACAGAATGCAGTGATAAAAATTCTATAAAAATTGTACTCGTGTTTATATACACTGTTCTAATAACTCGTACTAGACTTGTCCGACCAAATGCAGACTTACGCTACTCGACAGGAACGAAAATCGCTGGATCCCGGGAAGAAAGCGTTCTTCTGGAAACCTTTTGGGACATTTCGCTAAGTACGGGCGGCATTTCAGGAGTACTATTTGTTATGCCGTGCTCCTGGAAGAGTGGACAATCGATACGGGCCGATATCGCGGAAATCTATGTAGCCGGGGACAAGCGGGAACGATGTCCAGCAACGGGCATCGGAGCAGTTAGTTTCGGAGGGTTGGTCGTGCGACCGAAGCAGAGGGGGGGACCGTGACATTTTTCTCCTAATATGAATTCCGTCGGTTCCGCGCTCGTGAATCACTCCGATATCTCTGTCTCTTAGCGCTGGCTATGAATACAATATCGAATGGTAAGGAGAGGGTGGGCAGGCCGGATGGGATAAAGTCGGAATTGCCGATAAAAACGGCCCGGCGAAACAGACATCGCTGCTTTCTTCATTTCCCCTTTTTCGAGGCTCGTTCTACGCGTGTCCGGCCATTCGAAACGCCGAGGCTTCTGCTGGCAACGATAAATTCTCCGTTTTCACAATTCCCGCGGCTTCGGAACACTCTGGCTGCCGCCATTCGGGTTGCGCTTTCCAGCTACCAATTATCAACAGAATCTGCGACACTGATCCCTCTCGCTCGACTCCGAACACGGTAAAAATTAATTACAATTCCTTCCCGCCGCGTCTAGATTTAATTCAACGTTTCTTCTACGCGAAAACAAGCTGAATTCGAATTTCTTGCAGAGAGCTGAAGTTAACTAAATTTTCAGTTCACTTTCGGGGACAGGGTTCTTTTTTAAGGTTTCCGTGCGAGCAAAGGATTCCACATTCGTCTCACCGAATTTCCGGGCCGGATCTCGAGCGCAAGCAAATTTTGGGGACACGGTTAATTCCAATTTTCAGACTCAACGTTTTCTCCGCGAGCTATGGGCCAAGGAACGAGCGGTGCAGGGAAGGGTTGCGAAAGAGAGACAGAGACAGACTCCTGGCCTCGTGTGGGAAAATCCAAGTCGAGGCGGCGAATCCTGGAACCCTCCCAACAAGACGAAAAGTTCTTTTCCTGAGGCACACGGGATCGAGATCGGGATCGGGATCAGTTACGGAAAGGTCGAAGAAGGACTGATCCTGTATTTGAATACGAGACTCTCGGAGGACTACATGCATTTTAACTACCGGCCAGATGCCGTGGCTCTCACGCTGCCCCGTCGCCCAGCCATCGTCAAGTTTCTAAACTATCGTTACTTGGACCCGGGGCGGAGGGGACGTGAATTCTGAAGACATTCGTCAGTTTCCGTTCCCCTTTCTCCTACGGTGCTCGCCTTTTTCTATTCTGTCGATGTCGATCGCGTTAAAACGTCTGGTAAACCGTGAAAATGCTCAGAGTATCGTAAATATTAAAAAATAGAGATACAGCGATACTTCGATATCGATAATTTATAGAAAATGCGGAGGTATAGATTCAATGAAAAATTCTCGGAGTATCGTTAAAATTAAAAAATAGAGATACAGCGATACTTCGGAATTGATAATTTACAGAATATGCGGAGGTATAGATTCAATGACATTTATTACCGATACAAGTATCCGAATAAAAGATTTTCGGATTTCAGTAGAATAGGACACCGGTCGGACATATTTAATAAATGTAACAACGTCATACATTCGTATCAGACCTGCCGATTTTCGTGACAAAGAAAAATAAAGAATGGAAAGATATTTTAAATAGAAAGTACAGATACGGAGCTAAATGTAACAACATCGGACAAATGAATATAAAGAATGGGAAAATGTTTAAATTTGGATTGTATCACGGTCTGCGAATTAATTCCCAAACCGAGATCCCCGGCTAAAAACGACCACCGCTGCGAACCAGATGAATCCCTCGTGAAGAACCGAAGTAAGGAAGGAATCGACTTCCCGGCCAGGTGTGACAGGGCGCAGATAAAAGATCGTCGGCAGGGGATGCTCGGCAGGCGTCTTATCCGGCAGCCAGTGTGAACACGGAGGTTGGGGCTGGTTGTATAGACGTACACACGCACCGGTAGTGCATAGAGTAAGTCAAACAGAGACGGCTAGGCTCGCGGGTGAGGGTGGGGTGGGGTGGGGTTCGGGGTATCCGAGAAAGAACATTAGCGAAAGGAAGACAGAGAGCAGTCAGGGTGGAATGTGGGGGTGGGGATTGGTGTTGTAGCCGAGTGGGTACCACCAGAGGTGGGTCTGGTTGGCCGCGGCGTCGGCGTCGGCGGCGTCGGCTGTCTTGGACAAAATCAATACTGTGGCCACCCATCCCTCGCCACCCCTTTGCCTCATCCCTAACCCCCTCCCAAATCCACCCACCAGCCCACCTAAGGTTGTGGAGTAAGTCGGAGGTGGAGGCAGAACTGGCGGACGGCAGGGTGGTGTGGGCTGGCTGCAGATGCCGCGTAATTACCACCCTCAAGACACGTGTGGCGCTCGCGCATCCCACCCCCTCGAACACCCCCTTCTCCGACCCCCGTTTTCAAACCCCTTCAAGCCTCCGGTCCAAGGCAGGGAGAATCGGTGTTGGCTATGCTGAGGCGGCTGATAGTGGTGAATACTAGTGTCGGGTAGCCGGATACCTCTTTATTAAAAGTATAACTCTCGATATCGTGGCCATCAGCATTGATCGCGGCTTCTTACTCTTTTTCTTTCAAGCCAACCTCCATACCCCACCCGTCTTACGCACACCCGCACACCGCTCTTTTACGATTGCACAAGGATCGTCTGGCCAGCACGTTTTTGCTCGTTACGCAATCTTCGCCGGGAAACTTTCTCTTGTTTTAATCGAAGATCGGTTTCGGACGGTTTCAAGGTAGAATCGAGTGTAACAGGCTTGTTGCGAGGCTGCGGGACCAATTTTTAGTTAAAATTCCGAACAGAACATTGCTCGCCGTCCCCACGTTTCTTTCCGGATGTTTACAGCCCCGATCGGATAGTTTGATAAAATTTGATAATTATCATGCGAGAGGAAGGGGGTGAGAATTCGACGAGTTTCTTTCGAAGAAGCATCCGAAAATCGCCGGCACGAGCATTTCCCGTTCCCCGACGCGCCCTAATAAATTAGCATTCTCGTTCTAACAAGGTCCAGACTTCATCCCTCAGGGGGCTACGCCGAGGACTATCTACAACATACCACCCTTGCCGGACATAGCGGGCATAGCTCTTGCCAGACCCCTTCCACGATTCAGCAGCACGCCAGGGCGGAAACTACCCTTATTAATATTATAAGACAAACCATAGGAGTGGGGAGGGCAGCGCGGGGAACTTATCCGTATGTAAATAACCGAAATGTTTGTACGACGATATGGCTCCCGGGATGTGCGCCATCACCGAATGGATCCTGATCTCGGAATCGAACCATCACCCTCTCGACAATCCGCTAACTCGTTACCTGCACCAAAGGGATCAAACTACAAGTTTATAATCAAAATTATATATATTTATTTAATCTCGCATCTCCTCGTTGTGTCTGTAAGAACATTTTTATGTAATCTGCGTTACAGAAACGAGCATTTATTATATGTATACTTTCTCCAGACAGTGGAAACATTGATTTTAAATTCCGTTTCATCTCACACGATTTTCTCACATAAAAGTAAATACATGTTTGTCAGATGTAATTAATGCGAAATGATTATGATAATGTATTTCTGGATCAAGTTTCTCGGGGATTTTTTCAATGTTATTTTCTCAATCATTTTAAGCGTAGCTCGCCCGGTTTCAGGAAACGATTTCCGCGGAAATGGTGGAGCAAGCTGATCGTGACGTTCTTCATTTTTCGAATCGAGGGATCTCCCCGAGCGAGAGACGTTCGATTTTCACACCTGCCCGGGGAGATGATTCAATGTCCCCGGGATTCACCGACCGACCGTTTCGTCACGAACATTATTTCCGGCATTTCGGAGCAATAGGCTTTTTATTCGCTTAACACGATCCACGCACTAGCGGCCGGCATAGGCTAGGTATCGATAGTCCGAGCCCGCACTAATGACGTGCGTGTGCTGCGAGAGATTTGGCCAATAGAGGGTGGGATCGAAAGGGTGCACGGTGCCCGGCACATTTAAATGAAAATGTCCACAAGGAAGCTCCGGGGCCTGACCCTTTTTCACATCACTTTCTGTTCGATGCGATCGGAATTCGATGAATGAATCGGTCTCTCAAAAATATATCACGCTGGTTAACGCTATCACGACCAGAGATTCATCGGTCTGTTAACTATTTATTTTATTCTGCTAACTGTATCAGCCCGTTGAACAATAATAATTTTACAACCTTGAACACTTGCAAAAATGTTTCGCAGAAATTTGGAGAATTCCGTGAAAAGTACAGTGTACAAATTGAAGGGTTATTTATGTCCCTGTTCCACCCTCATAAAACGTACAGCCCTTAATTACACAGGAACGGGTCGAGATGTTTGAATAGCTAAATAAATTAGTTTAATAAGTAGCCCGGTTTAAAATGGAGGAGATGGGAACATTTTCGTCCGGGATTTCTATCGACGTAGACTTTTCCGCCTCCGAAAGCGTAGGAGTTGAAACATTTAGGCGGCGGATGCGAGGTTCTCGTCGACGGTATAATCTCACCGGAAGTCCCTAAGACTCGCAAGAGTGCCGCAGGATGGTTCGGTAGGGCGGCCATCTGCGGATATTAAAGGAAATGGCGGTATGATTAGTCGAATACGTGCGCTGGTTTCGTTTTAAGGATACACCGTGCGAGCTCCTTCCTCGTTATAATTTTCTCCGCTCAGTGAAACCCTTCTGCGCCATCATGAATCACTATTCTTCAATCCAGAGACCTAGAGCAAAATTCTCAACACTTTTTTTGAAAAATATTTAAAATTTAAAAATCCCACAGAGTCCTTCATCTTTTATTATCGAACCAGACGGTCGTGGGAGGTTGCGAGAATGTTTTAATAAATATTTTACAACAGTAGAAACTTCGAGAAAATTGCGATATCATGGGCAAGAGTCTGGAAGCGATAATTTCGGAAGTTTAGTTGATAAATATGAGAAGTGGGCGACAGAGCGGCCGAAGAATCGCGACATCGCAATCCTGGACATTGCCGGGACCGCAAATGACCAACCGGCTGCGTAACTGCTCGGGCACTCGTGTTTTTGGGGGGGCTGTTTGCTTGATTTAGAGGTTTGCGCGAGAGCCCGATGGTCCCTGCGCCCGAGGAACAAGCCTTTTCTTCCACCTCGTCAGATGGAACGTTACGTCGAACGAAATTACTGTCTACGGTGCCTACTAAAAGTGTCGAGGACGACAATAAATTTTTATTATGACTCTGGCCATCTTGCGAGCGGCCTGGCGAAACGTTCTTACGCGAACCAGACACGATTATGATTCCAACAAATGTCCCCCAGGGACTTTTCAATTAAATTTCAAACTGTAGAATGCCGTTTTACAGGTTTATTGGAATTCGAAAATCATTCCCCTCTTAAACACCGTCGTTATTAAAACCGATTTCAGTTGCTCGCACTGCTTTCTATCCTTCATTTATGACCTCTGTCGATATAAAGCGTCAAATAAATAATTTTTAAAAAGATTTCGAAGCCTGTCGACAATTTTTTAATCATTTCACCAGCGAACGGAATAGCCATTTGAAAAGGGAGAGCAATCTAAAGGATATAATTGTTCGAGTTATTATATCGTTTCGTTTGGGATCGTGGAACCGATTGACGGCATTATACATATATCGATGCTCCGAGCGACAGCGGCAAGTTTTTAACGGCGGTTGTCCTCCGGTGAAAAGTTGACAAAAAGAAACATCTGCTCGGACAAATTGTTTACGAGCTCAATTAATTCCGCGAGGGAATTTTTATCCGGTGAATTTGAAAGTGTCGCGGGGAGGCCGGGTTCGATCCACGAGCGGTCGACCGCCACCGAGGAAACTTTTAATCGGGACGTGCACGAATATACGCCGCATACGGTCTCTCGCTCGTGCCGACTTTCTTTCTTGTTCGTCGGTTTCGGGATGAATTGGAAACTCATATTAAACGGCCGCTGTCGGCTAACGTTTAGAGGCCCCTCGCCTCGCCCGGAAATACGAGACACATTAAACGATTCAATTACACGGACAGGGAAAACTCGAACACTGCGAAATTATTATACGAAGACGCGTCTGGAAACTTTTCGCCCTTTTCGACGAACAAATTGACTCCGCCAGCGTTTTCCTCAGCCACATTGGTTCCGGTATTCATCCGCGTAACCTTTGTTTTAAACCCATCTACTCCCACAGCACCCCTCCAGTCTTTCCTTATTGTTTATCATTATTTCCACTCATTCTTCTATTCCTTGTTTCCATTCACTCGTACACTCCTTGAGTCCAAACATTCATTCGTCCTTTCATTTCACTTTACGGGCCCCTCTTGTTCGCACAACTATTGTAGCGTCGCTCAGTGTCGAACAATAATGGAAGACCGCCGAGTCCGCTTCCTCGAATAGAGGTAACCAAACACTAGTCAATGTTTCCACAAAAATAAAGAACTTTACTGAGGTTTCAACTTAGTCAGCGATACAGAGGTAATATATGTTTAACGCAGAACGAGTGGTAAAGGGGGGAGACTCTGGTGACAACTGTCAACTGATCAACCCTCCGTGAAAATATGTACGAGTCTCATCTCGTGTCGCAAAGACCACGTAGATACAGCGCCGTTCACCGATGGGGCGTAAACATTATGCACCAATGACCGGATCCGGAAATGATTAACAGTTTAACAGAACGCCCACAAGTTACTGACGGGGTGAGAATAGTTTTAAAGATGTTCCTCGGGTCGGTACGTCTCAGGTATCGGCCCGAGGGTGGCGCTTACCGGCTACTACCTGGTAGGTCACATCTGGAGGTTTATGGTACGTCAAATGTGCTATTGAGTAAAAAGATCGGAGTCTTGGAGGTGCACGCGTCCACAAGGGTAACCACTAATAAACCGGCATCCCAAATCCGGCGAAACGATAATTAACCAGTTAACTCCGTTCAACGTGTATATAGACAGGTAAGGTAACCTTTTCAAGAATGAATTGTTAATTTTTAATCAAATAAAAATGTAATCCTTCCTCGTTTTTCGTAAAATTTATAATAGGACCATTTGCTCTGCGTTCGACGTGTATCCTCGTCATCGCTTGATTTTAATTCCGCACTCGGTCGGGGATTTCTAAAACTAAATTCCGCAGTTAAGAGGTTAAGGCATCTGGCATTTCAGATGCACGTTTTCTCAAAAATAGCCAAACTCAGGTGTCCGTGCCGTAAACCTCTTTATTAATTTATGAATACAAGAAAAAACGTTACTCGCGTCTCAACAACTAGCATGTCCAAATTATAAATCTATAAATAAATCCGCGTATCCTGGAGATCGCTTTCGAGCACCGATACTTCGATATACGTCGTGTTACGCGAGTCATCGTCGTCTGTCCGCGGGATCCAAAGGGGATGGCTCGTCTCTGGAGGAACGTTAGATCGTCTCCTTCATCGATCCGGGAGCACGCGTTTCCAATCTAACGAGCGCGTTTACACGTCTAAACGGCCCCATCAAACCGAAACAAATCTTCCTTGGAATCCTGACTCGGTAATCCTCGACGCCTGGCTCGACCAGAGTGGAGACACACGGCCGCCCCCGGAAGCGAAAGGCAGTCGTCGGTCTTTGTGTCTCTGTATGCGTGTGTTCGCGGGGCCTAGGAGAATCCGTAAAAGGGGTGGCTCGGGGACGGAGGGTAACTCGGCTTGCGTGTATAGTTTCTCTCGGGGGTTGAAAATGTGACGACGACCCAGCCGGCCGAGATATTAAACTATAAATCCTTATCCCGGTACGCGGACCACCACGCCGGGACCGAGACCACCCTACACTCGACCAGAATGCTATCCTTGTGTCGCGCAGGACTCGTGCCGTCTCGCAGGATTTCCTCGCTTCTGCCCGCGGAACTTCGTTTCACCGCACCGATCCGCCGTGAACTTTTTATCACGCGATCCTCTGCTTGTACATCGTTTACCAACAATCGAAAAATTACATTAGGTTGTCCCGAAAGTTTCTTTCGCAATGCGTACGTTTAACATTAGGTTTACGGGACTCGTCGAAACGACGGGTTCTATTATTTTTAATTTACGATTATTGAGATTGTAAAGATGGATTCGTGAGAAATTATTCAACAAATTCATTTCTTTCTGTATATATTCTAAAACGAATGTCTAGAAAATTTGGTTGGATACATTCTTGTTCTTTTAATTGTATAAAGTAATGTAAAATAGTCGCTTTTAATGCTCCGTAAATCTAGTGTTAATATTGTTACATCAATTGTTAGATAAGTCCGTTTCCAGTCCGTTTTATTACCAAGTAATGAAAAGTTTGAGGGGAATGCGTTCTCATTGAACTGTACAAATTTATTCAGGGCAGATTACTCATTTTTACGTATTTTAATCTCATCGGGAAAACAATAAGCAATTTTTGGAAAAATTCAGTGGTACAGGTGGACCGTACGAGCGGCGCAGACGGTTTCCCATGTTTCTCGGAAGCATAGGTGGGCGTGTGACGATGGGTCAGAGGTTCTGCGATGACAGGTAATAAGTTCACGCGTCTTAGGGCCTGCAGAGTGTCGCGTAGGTGACGCTGGTCCGTCTCTTTGTGGAACAAAGTCCGGGGTCGGACGTTCTCCACCGCCACCATCGCGTCGTTTCGTCGCCAAGGTGTATCGTTACTTCGTGTCGCTTTGAGCCGGTGGCAAGGGGTTGGAGGAGGCCGACAGGGGACGGCGGAGATGCAAAGGGGGTTGCTCTTAGCCGCGTTAATGCCTTGAGAGGGGAGCGTTAATTAATAATTGCTGGAGGGTGCCACCGGTCCTCAGGAGAGAAACGAGGAGAGACGGTTCGAAGGACGAGGACCCATAGGTGCTGGTAACCGCCGGTAGCGAAGATCAACGATCGTGATCGATCTGTACTTCCACCCTTTTTACCGTGGCCAACTGTTCCTCCATTTTATCGCACAGGAATTAATGCGAAATATTCTACTCGGACGAAAAAAAAAAAGAATAACCGAGCGGGATCCTTTTTTGCCTCCGGGGTCGAGTCACTTAGAAAATGGCTCCTGTGAAAGTTCATTTACCTTTCACGCCGAAGTGCTTCTGTGGATCGCTATCGATCCAGGATAATTGTTCGAAGATTTTAATGTCTCTTTCCATCCTGGAGACCTAGCGGGTACAAAAATTTACTAATACTCGAAAGAATGTTTTGACGCAAGAATAGATAATAATCGAGGCGAATACGAGGAATTATTTTAATGGCAGTTCGGAACGGAACAGTTGAAATATCTGGAGCGGAACCGGAGGAAAAAGGGGCATGGCGGCCGACGAGAACCGCAGGATTTTCTAAACGGGTCCCGCCATTTTCTGACTTGCTAAACTCTGTCTGCCGCCGACAAATTCAGTGTTTACACCTGGCGCAGCGAGCGGAGCGCGGGTCTAAAAAGGCAGCAGACCAAACATCCCCTCAAATTTCACAAACTCTCACCCCGGTGCTGTGCGGCGGGAAACGAAACGAAAGCATCGAGCAGCTCTGCACCGGCGTCCGAAATATCGGTTTATCGATCGTTTTATCGTCATCCGGGACCAGTTAGGGTATCAATAAAAGGGTATGCGGATGGAAGCAACACCTACGTGTTGTCGAGGTTCGGCTCGGTTCGAAAGGGTTTTCGTTCTCCTCTAGCCCCCGCTGCCTGTTCTACGTCCCTGTTTCGAGTAAGTCCTGGGCACCTAGAACGTGTCGCGGAGGGCGCGCAGGGGCTCCGACGGGGTCGAGGATTCGAAAGAGGAGGAAGACAGGGTGGAAAGGACGGGGTTAGCTGTCAGAGAGATAAATCGGTCCCGGCTTAATTAAATCTTCTTCCGTGCTACCCAGGCCAGGCTAGCGGCAGCCGCCGGACACCATCCTCCGAGGGTCGAATTGTTTCGAGGATATCAGCCCTGATTTAGGACCACGCGTATTCCCCAAGTACATCGCAGGTACTACCTGACCAGCGCTCGTGATCCTTGCGGATGCCCTCGGACCTCCTGTCCCACGGAAAAATATCGCGGGGCTGTTCTACACCGTTTGATGAGGTTTCAACAAGATTAACAAGATCCTCCTTTGTTTGCACACGGAATTCCGGGAGCTTGACTGCATCGTCACGAGGATTCTGCTCTGTCGATCGAGGACGACCGGTTTGGATCGACTTTCGTGTCGAACCGCGTGAAAACTTGATGTATCACCGAATCAGTGGTTTATACATCTTGCACAAAAATTGTTACGGAGACGTCTAACATCGTTCGATGAGAACGGAACAAGATTAAAAATAAAGGTTGTACGACAATTCGCGTAATCTCGTTTCGCAAGCTCGATAGCAAAGTGATCAAGATATTATTTCGCGAGGCACGATTAATTCGAGAAGGTTATCGAACTGCATCGAAGTTAACATGAACTCAGAGGCTCCGTCAGTTAATAAGACTGTTTAGCGAAGGAAGTTCCGATGACCTAAATGGGAAGATGAGCGAATTAAACGGAGCAGCAGTTGTAGAACGTAATTATTGGTAGCCTATAAAGTCATCTAAACGGTCTGGAATCGTGACAGCTCCAATCCTCCTCGGATTCAGCCTCGGATTCCGCGATACCTATTTTCCGTCGTGTCAAACTAACCTACAGGAAATCCCCGATGTTCGGGATCGTACACAGACGGTTCGTGCATCGCAAACTGTTGAGGGAGGCTAATTCACCCATAGAGATCTCAATAACGCGTTTTCACGATAATACATCTCATCCTGCCGCGTTTCCATTCACCAATTTCGCATCGCTCTCGATTGCGAGCCTCCGATTTCAATGGCTGTGTCGTCAATGGCTGGCTGTTCATTGCTACTTCCTCGAACGAGACAACCATCTTTCACAAACGGAGAAAGAGATAACACAGTCTAACAAAAATATTAGGTTGTCCCAAAAGTTGATTTTCGATTCGTGCACATAATGCAAATTCATGTTAGGAAGTGCTGAAACGTTAGCGTAAAGATTATCGCGTTGTTTGTATTTATTCGGCAACGCGAAAGGAACACACTCCGAAAGAAACTTTTCGGACAACCTAATATATCGAATAATGGTCCAGCACTTTTGAACAAGCGGTTGCGACGTGCGCTGTGTTGGCATCCTTGACGAAAAAAGCGAGTGAAAGATACCGAAAAGTGACGGTAGATCAAAGCCGGAGGAGAAGTAGAATTATGATTTCGAGGAAAAGGTGAAGAAAGTATACAAAGGAAAAAGGAGAGACGGGAGAGGAAGCAAAAGAAGGAATCTCGATAGAAACAGGTTAGGAAAGATAATTTTTCGTGGCACCGAAAAAGACTTTGCGCAGGGAAATAATAATTGCCAAAAAACGCAGGAGCAGGGGAATCTAGGATTCCCCTAGATAGAGATCGAAGCAGCGAAGTGTCGCCGGTAGGAAACCGGCTCGCCTCGACGACGATTAAAAATTCCGTCTGCCGGGTCGGTTGGATCGAGGCAACGCGAGGCCGGGCACCGTGCGCGTCGCCCGGTGTGTGTAACATCTGCCGAGCTACAAAAAAGAAGCAGCCAAGCAAGCAGGCAAGCGGAAAGGAAAGGAGACCATGGGTCTCTGTCGCGCTCCTTGCGGGAGCTTCGAAAGGAACGAGGAGCGGTTCCTCATCCTCCGGGGGTTGCTGCCTGCCGCCTTTCCCGTTTCCCCGGTCCCCCACCCCGGAAAACCCTCGCCTCCTCTGACACGAGGAGGAAAGAGGGAGCAAGAGAGAAAGAGAGAGAGAGAGAGAGAGAGAGAGAGAGAGAGAGAGAGAGTGCGAGAGGGGAGAGGAGAGTCTAGGGCGAGACGGAGAAAACCCCCGCCCCTTCACGGGTCTGCCGGCGGTGGCGGCGGTGTCGTATCTTGGCCTCCGTGGCGCGCCGCTCTATCGACGTACAGCCACCCTCGACTCACCCCCTCGGTCCTCTTCGAGCCTTCTCTCGCTCGGCTTCCTTGTCTTTCGCGCGAGAACACCCCCGCCAAACCTCTCCTTTCTCCTCTCTCTCTCACGCTTTCTCGCTCGCTTGCTCGTCTATCTAGCCACCTTTCGCTCGACGAGAACGTTCTCGCTCTCTGTAACTCGCGATTGCCGAGATAGCGAGAATACAGTCGAACGACGACGACGACGAGCCGAGGCCTTAGGCTCGAGATATCGGGGCATTATTGAGATGTCTGCTCTACAGAAGAACCCTACGCCACACCTGCTCAGCCTCGCGACCGGCTGTCGACAGGTGTCTGCGTGATTTTCCGTCGGCCTACGGGAAATCTCCTGGCCGACGCACAGTGGACCGTCTATGCACAATGTCGCTGTCTAAAAATGTTCGGTCTCTTCTTAATTCAGAATTCGGCCATTTTATCCAATCTAGAATAGTTCCCTTACATATGACAAAATTTTATTTCGTCCGATACCATGCTTGAATTTAAGGAATTTATTAAACAGAAAGGCATTTAACGATTCCGAGTGGTGTCTCAGGAATGACGTTTGCGAAAGCCGTGATTCGCCGGTCCGATTATCCGAAAACAGCAAGAAAGGACGTGTGTCGAGTACTTGTCGAAAGCCGATCGACAATAAATTGTGATTATTCGGAGATCGCACGGGTGGTTCCGGTAAGGGAGCTGTGCATCGATAGGGTTAATAACGATCCCTCGAGGGAATTCTTGGGCGATCGAAGAATCCGTGGCGTTGCATACCTGGTGGCAGTAGCAGAGGACCGTGATTTTTCGGGCGGTCGGCCGTTTCAGGTGCATACCTAGCGCGCGAACAGGTGCACGCAGAATTACGCGACCAGCCGCATATCTATATACATTGACGCACGCGTGCGTGTATATACGTACGCGGCGTATGTCGCAGATGGAGTCGGGTAAGCCGGTGAGTATCGGTATTCGGTTAATTATGGTCCCCCATCGGGGGCTGCATGAATTCTTGACGCGGGGGGTGTTGCAACGCTCCGTGCCATGCGCGCCTGTCATATCCCCCGGCAACATTGCTGCCAACGTCACGCGCCCATAGGTACGACAGGATCGTATCGTGACGCGATCAGCTTAATTTGGGATCATGCCCCACCCCCCGCAATACCGGTGACGAAAAGGATCGCGATTATGGCTAGAAATCAGCCTCAGCGATCTGTGAGATCGTTTGAGACGCTCGTGTATCCGGAAAGTCTCTCGTGTACCAAGTTGTACAACGATGTCCGAATAATCGTTGGTTCGTACTACTTAAAATTTAATCGTCCTGTCAACTTTCTCAAATTTCCTCTGGGAAATCAATCGTTTCCGAATAAATTCTTGCGCCATCTCTTAATAAATGCACGTATGTAATAGTTGGACCGCGGATCTTTATGCAAAATACAAATTGTCTGCATCGACTGCAAGAAATGGAAACTAAATCGAACGATATTTCTTCCCTCGATGATTTTAATTGAGGAGAAATCATCCATCGACATCTTCAATTTATCAAATTGTCCAAGAATTTTTCAATTTCATCTACTCGAGTTTGCTATAAATGCATAAAGATCCGCAGTCTAGTAATAGTTTATAATATATGGCCAAACTGTAACAGTTTATAATCAAGGCGGTTAACAAACAGAAGATAGTACCCCGCTGACTGTACACCGAGCAACAGGCGCATATAATAAACAAATTATACCTTTCGATCATGAAAAATTGATATAGAGTCTTGTTCTCCTTGAAGCGTAACATCGATTTTATACGATGTTTAAAAGTCGCAGTCCTGTTTTTCGCGTTTATCCAGAAATTAGATTAACGAGTATCGGGACTGCAAATAGCCAAATACGGCGATCGCTCCGCTCGCAATTTTTCAAACATCGAGGAGGAAGAATATTCGGCCAAGAAGATCGAACAGAACTTAATAATTTTATCGGGTCCGGTCTCGTCGAACCAGCGATACCGGGGGCCAGATATGAGATCACCGGCCGTGGAGGTGGTTTTCGTGAAAAATATCGCTCGTTTTACAGGCGGTAGAAGCGAGGCAACGCTAACGGGGGTTGGGGCTTGTATTTAATTAAACCTCCAGGGGCTGCCTGATCGAGCATCAATACCCAGTGGTTCTCCGACTTATTGAATCACAGTCGGACGTTGATTGTATAATCAGTTTGTTAAATTATTCCGCTTCTATTTATACCTTCGATTGATTTCCCGTCGGATAAGCTTGTTCCCAATTTCGCATTGATTTCGAACTCTTTTTCAAACGAACGCGCCCTATTCATACGGGGACGCGAATTTCATTCTTCGAAACACGATTTCAGATCGCATAAAAAGCCTCGCGTCCGTCGCCACTTTTGTCTCGAATTTCTTTAATATTCCCAGTACCTTCGTCTAGATGTTTCTAAATATATTTTAGGATTTACGTTCCAGTATTTAAACGTTTAATTTTGTCTCGAATATTTAAATATTTTGCAAGTTGCGCGTTTCCATTTTTCTCGGTGATCTCGAGAGATTTTGATGGTTCGAGAGATTCATTTGATATTGTGATCGCTTTCGCGTTACTTTGACCCGGCGGAAATCCTTCGCTCTCTGCTCGGGTATTCTCGGATCCTCGAATGGCCGAATATTTCTAGCAAGAATCAACGTTTCGTTCTGCGATGCAGCACCGACGCTTTGAGATTAAAGGCCGGCTTGCGCGGACCGACCGCCGAAACGCGGAAAGACTGCGGATCCCGGCTGCAGCGAGAAAATTAATTGCGCTGCACTTCTGCGGCCACGAATTACGACCGATGCGTATCCATTTCCCGTGCACGTTGATGCACGAAGATTTGTTCGGCCGATGCCGGGTATCAGCCGGGCAACGAGCACTTGAAACGAAATCCCTCTCTCTCTCTTGCTGTTCGTTCCGGTCTAATGCGGGAACAAAATTTCCGCTTTGATGGAAGAAACGTACCAGCGCTTGTTTAAAGTAGAATCGCGAGGCAGAATCAATCTTTTCTAAATCGCACGTTCCTGTGCCAATATCAGCAAAAAATTAAATAGTTCAGGCTTCGTGAAGATACGATTGTTTTCTTGGAAAATCGAGTTTTAAAGATTAACGAGGATATTAATTAACTGTGTACTCTTCCGTGTTAGATAAAACAGTCTCGGAAAATTGGAATTTAGATACGCCTCTCTAGTTTATTGATCGATGCTTGATCACGACACGGCATTACCACGAAGCGACGTCAATTTATCATCGAAGTACGTCATAGTCAATCGTATACGTCAACGCAAGTTCACTTCTGGTATGTTTGAACATTAATCATCGTATACACCGAGACCTATTCTTGTCTACATATTTTTCTGCACTGCACCCATCAAATTTTGTTTTTACCGTGGGCTGTTGAACAAGCGACAAATGGGTGTAGTTAATAGAATGTCTTGGCGGAGGGTAGCGAGGTGTGGTTGTTCACGAGGCGTCCGATCAGATCTGTTCGGATTACCATTCGGAATGAGAACCAGGCGCGGGAATCCCTGTTGGTGGGATGTACAGAGGTTTGCGAAGCCTTATTAGCGATTTAGGGTGATTCGCCCCTTGTAGTATTGACTGGAGGCCGCCAGCCGGGGCAGCCGGGAATTAAAAATCGCTAAATTCGGTTACGCAGCCGTTTCCGTTGCGTTTCGTTTCATCTCCGCGCCCTCTATCGTTCTCGCCCTGCCAACGGGCCGATCGGTGCCTGCTACCGCCGCGAATTTCATCGAATTAAAAGTTGCGCCCTCCGGAAGAATGGGCGTCGAATGATTGGCTGAACGCGCGAGACTTCTGCACGATGGAATTTCCACCGACCCGGGGAAACTTCTCGCGCGTTTAATGAGCCCTTCGAAGGCTCCATATTGTCCAAGATATATTTCCTGGAACGCTCCGGTAATAATACCACGTGAAATGACTGATAAACCCATTCTTTTCAATTTTGACTTGGACCTCTTTCATAATTATAGGCGCGTATAACGATTGAAAGTTGAATTTGAATTTAGATTTAAATGTGTGCCGATAATTATGAAAGTGGTAACTAATTCTTGTTTAAATTTTCGCTTAGACCACTTTTTTTTTAATCACCGGTTTCATGTTTCGTTGCCATTATTAAAATTATCGTATAAACATTTTTCAGATTTCAAGTTAACGCGAGAAGCAACATTGTGTAATTTATGTAGCGACATTCTTTGTTTATTTCCTGAGCTGAATTACCTGGGGCTGGTTTCCGGTTGATATTTTAATCAACCCTCGTTTCGGAAACGTCACCGGAGCGTCGGGTTGTCGATCAACGAGTGGAAAAAATCAGCGCGAGTGTCGATCCGCCGGCAGCTCGTGATTTTTTGTCGGTGAACCCTCGCGGTCGAGTCTCGGGGCAAGTTTCTAGTTAGCCGAATCGACGCGCGTCCCATAGGGGATGAAACGATATTATTTGGGTCTCGCGTGCCATCCCGCCAGACACGTTTCCCGCTTCGGCTACGTTAATTCCATGCATTTAAATTGTCATTAGCCGCCTTGCAGAACAAAGTGTCGCGCTTATGCACCGTGACAACGCCCCCCGGAACCCCATTCCCACCGATATTTCCACGGTGTATCGAAGAATTTTGGAGAAACACGCCTCGACAGAGTCATTCCAAAGTTCCGCTAGTTAAAGAATTATTAAAAAATTATTGAAATACTAAGCATAGAATATCTAATTGTATTCATACATACAGACAATCAGATTTACTTTAAAATCTAAATTTTCAATCTTCTCGTAATACTGTGGACGAGGGCAAGGAGCAGTGAATATAAATGAGACCGAGGCATTAGTTAACGGAAACTGACAATCATCGGCCCTTCCAGGACCTAAACAAACAGAATCGACACACTGATCGGATTCCGCGCAGTAAATCTAGAGACATCGAGGAAACCTGCCCCTATCATTGCGGATTATGTGTGTCCTGTGTCCATTTACGTGGTCCATTCTCCTCTTTCCTGAATCCACACCCTTAAAAGCAATTTGCTAACCATCTTACAGATCCAATGAACTATTTTCTCCGGTCAACAGAGGCAGCTCTCAAAACCCTTTTTTAAAACATATTTCTAGCGAATGCGCTCCATCTCCAATATCCAAAAGAATATATTTGCAATTTTTTAAACAGAATCCTGATTACCTCCCAGAGAAACCGCCGCGAGGTCTCGAAAATGCACCCTATATATTTCCCAGCTGGCTTTCCAATCATTTCAGCCGGGTGGGTGGATCTTGAATCGTTATCCGTCGGCGTTCGAAAAGCCAAGATCCGAGCGGAGAGTATCAGCAGACGTCTTCTACCCTTTCAGAGGCGGCAACCCCCGCGAGAGCCGGCGGCTGGGATCCCTTAGCGTTTGGCACAGACGGTGTGGGCCATCGTTACGCGATCCGGGCGGCGTTCAGTGATCAGCGTGTTCGGAAGTCGGTGAAAAAGAAAAGGTCTCGCGCGAACCCATGAAGAATGGCGACACTCAATCACGCCAAAGACAACCGCCAGGGAGCCGAGCGTCCGAAACAATACGAAACAAACGGCCTCCGGGGGCGGATATTAGTTTTTCGATTCCTCGAGCCCCAATCGACGACTCCGCCGTCGTTGCCGCCGACGCCGTTCCACCCCTCGATGTTATTTTTCTCAGTCATATTCCCAGCTGCGCATTTATCACTTTTAAACGAGACTGGAGAAGCAAACCCTTCTCCCCTTCTTCCAGGCCCTTTCGTACCCCCCTCTCTGTCTTGTCCGGCGGTGGTCTTTCTTTTTTGCGACGGGATACTCTCGATGCAAACACAAAAATAATAGAAGAAGAGTGTGTGTGTGTGTGTGTGTGAGAGAGAGAGAGAGAGAGAGAAAGAGAGAGAGAGAAAGAGGGAGAGGAGGAGAAGCATGGTGGAGACAGAATCCTCTCTACAGCGGCACCTCCAAGGGCCATAATTCTGCCACATGGAATTTACCCCATCGTGATGGCGGTTGTCGGTGTCTCCGCGTTCCTCGTTTCGTTGCTGCATTCTTTACCGGCGACGAAGAAGGGTTCGAGGATGACCCGGCCTTTGTTCTACCTTCTGCTGCACCGTGGACCACGGTTTCGGTTGTCGCACGCGGACGCCATTGTTATCGCGCGGAGAACCCCGTGATATCTGACTACGGCATTGTCCCGAGAGTTTTTATTATAGCAGCGCTTCTCTGGCGGATTAATTCGTGTAAACTCGAATTCTTCGACTTTGTCGAGTCTGTAGATTATGAATATGCCGAATATAGAATTTCGATGGTTGTAACATCGTGGCAAATAAATCGAGGACACGGTCTCCTAAGTAGATTCGATCGGTATCTGCGGCCGGACAAGTATGTTAGGTTGACAAATATGGCGGCGCGTAGATTAGGTCGACATATATGGTCAGCTAAGTAGATTAGGTCGATCAGACCAGGAACAGATATTTAGACAAGTAGAAACATTGGGAAATTTTGGGACAAACGGAAAGAGATTTTCTACAAATTGTTCGTGCGAGACGGATGCGGATAAATCGAAGACGACGCGCATTCGAGTGGCGACAGTAGCCACGAAGGATTCTGGCTGGCTGGTTAGAAAGCAGGGCCGTACGGTTGAGGGGCGCATAACTCATTCCCCGAGGGCAGCGTCAGTGATGTACGGCGGTTGTGGGACAGCGGGTAGGATGAGGTTTATCGGTAGGAGACGGTGGCAAGGGTGAATCAGCCCTTAATAAGCCAAAGTGCACGCGAGTCGCTAGCAAAAGAGAAGCCTGTTCTCTCGCCGGTCCCTCGATAAGGAAGGGGGGCGCGGATCCGTGAACATCATCGGGTTGCCGGTGGCAGATTTACGAGCGGAGTGAACTATTGTTTCGAAGTTTATCTTTTTGGCCCACGGAAGATTAAGGGTTTCTTCGGTGAACGGTGTTCGCACGCTCGGGAACCAGGCTTCACCGTGTTTCTGTTACTGATCTTCGAAGAAGAGGGTAGCTGTGCGCAGATAGGGCAGTCGGGAAATGTTCAAGCGCTGAAAGGTACAGGAAACCGAGCTAGCCGATACTTAATTACCTTACCGATTACATATTTAAACAATTACAAATTCTGAATATGTGAAAAATCTATTTCCACAAAGTTTGAATGATTTTAAGTCTATTCGGGAAGATCTTGGCTTATTAAAAATAACGAGGGCGAAGGGCTGAGGCAGCCGAGAGCAAGATGCCCGATTATTTATTTAAGGTTGTCCATTACCGGTATGCGGTTAAAGGGACAGATGACTCGTCGAAGCGGCTGGATCCGAGCATTACGTGGAAGCTACTTCTCTGATGAAGCGTTACGCTTAATCCCAGATTAAAAGGACTGCGATGTGCAGTAAAGTTTAATGCTAACACGCCGGATCCTGGACCCAGTCTTGAAATCAAGGGATCACACTGTTTGTCGGGGACGGTCACTTATTAATGCGGGCGCAGGGCCAAAGTAATTCCCTAGGCAGGGCACAGCTTAGGAGGGACTTACCCGATATTTGAATCCTCGCTAATACCTATCACATACTTAGAAACCGTCCGCGTGGCATAACTGCGCAAGTGCCAATAGTTTCTTAAATTAATTTTTCGATATTAGAAAATCTCGATAAAATAATTCTCGAAAGCAGAACGCTTCTTCGCATTTGCAAATATCCACCAACGTAATAAATTGACGATGCAAGTTCAAAATCGTTTGGAAATTCCAGCGGAAGAAAGCGAACGCGAAAACAAATATCGATTAGAGGTGGGGATACGGCAGTAACTGTTTATCGCACGCGGAAAAATTGCCAGTCGGTTCGAGATCGTCGAAGAGGAAGGATAACCGACGCGCCGGTGTCGTTTCCCCAATATTTTTATTTATTTTCTGGCCTCGCACGTGTTTCATTTCGCCGTACACGTGTCCCGACGTCGTTCAATTCTCTCTACATTTTTTCACGTTCGTTATTTTCAACCAGCTCTTGTAAACTCTGCGACTTTCGTTTACTTTTACGACGCGAGCCCTGCCACGTAGAAAGAACACCGTTCGTCCCTTATTTATTTCAATTTGTCCTTCTTGAAATCTACGCGGATGACAATTTATTTATATTTTCTTGGGACGAGGAATTCATTTCATTTTCAGATGGAATATCGAAAGTTGGGAATTAGCAATCGGAGTTCCGCGAATAATCCTCTGCCATTTATGTCTTTCATTCTGTCAGCCAGCGTGGAAAGGGTGCAGTCGAAGCCCCACGAAACGTCGCGGCGATTTATCCGGGTTTAAAAATCCGAAAAAAGTGGGTGCTTGCGTATGAACAAGGGGTCGCGATTAAAACGATTCGCTGGGGATCCCTCGCTGGGCTAACATAATCACCGATAATAGTCCGTCCGCCTTCTAAAAACGGGAAAACTTTTCCTTCTTTCATCCCCCTCCGGTCCACGAAGCTCTGAACGCCGGTGGTTCCACCTTCCAAGACGCCGGGGGCTTCCCTCTGGCTGAGAAGTTGGTTTACCACCCCCGGGGGTGGTTAGCGGGTCTAGTTAAGGGGCGTCTTAATTACCCACCGTAATGAACACCTTGTCGTAAAAACTTGCGCCGGTTTAATTATTTCGGAGCAGCCACCGCCTCCCGACCGATCTACTTGCTCGGTTACCCTCGTTGTCGGGGGTTGTTCACACCACTCTTCCCCCCCCCCCCTCCTGCGCGACTAAACGGAACTGACAACACCAGTCGAAGATTTCCTGTTCGATTAGAGAGCGGCCCCCCTGTCACACTCATTTTTCTCCGAGAGGAAACCACCCCCGCGCGATTAAATTTTAATTAATCCGGCATTTGCGGAATTGGACGAAGAGGCAGAACATTTCAACGAGGCGCGAACAATTATTCATTGTTCTAGTTCTCAAGATGAAAAATTTCCGCGAACCTTCACAAATAAAATTACCAACTTCTTCGTCTTGAAGCAGAATTTATGGAATCCAAAGTTTTAATGAATTCGACTGCGTGTTAGGGAACACTGTACAAAATTACGGTGCTCGTGCAACAAGAGGAATTGTTTGTGGATTTGGCCCCGTGAATGTTGAAAAACGGAAAAATCGATGGTTCCGATCGACCCCGTAACATTTCCCGGCGCGAACACCGTGGTAAGGTCATCGAGGTGCAGGCGAGGAGAGCGCAATAAAGGCGCGTACCCATCTACGACGGCGTCGAATCCAATTACACCCCTCCAGCCGGGGGGGCTGCCGAATGGCAATACTTTTTAAGGGTGCGTCTGCAACGGGAGAACACGGAAAAGGCCGTACAACGGGGAGTATTGCGGCACGGTTTGTCGTCTCTCGCTTCTATAAATTCGCGGGAATTAAACGAAAGAATGCGGTCTGCCTCGACGTACGACCTGCCCACCCTGCAACCCTTAACTCTACGGCCAGGCCCGGCTACACCATCCTCCCTATCCGCTGGGTTTACGTGCCGGTTCTCTCTCTCTCGCTCTCTGTGCTCCTCTCTCTTCGTCGTGTTCGCCGGCTCACAGGATTTTTTCTCTCGCACGAAACCAGGGGCTCATTTTTGGGGGCTCGTTGGATTTTTAATTAAGGCCGCGGCGGTGACTCCCACGCCAAGAATGCACGGTATCGTGCGAGGTATTTTGCCGAAAAAACCACCCCTCTACTGCTATTGCCGGCGTCGACGGCGCCGTCGACGCCGCCGCCGCCGCTGCCCGCCGGCCTCTTCCTGAGCCAGCGTTATTTAATAACCGTTCGATCGCTTCCGGAACCGTGCTGTTCCTTTTGCTTGTCTTTCCGCCGCATCTGGACACGTGCTCCACTCCGAGCCTAACCTCTGCACCCTCATCTCCCCGACGAACGTCTATCTTCCTTCGTTTCGCACGAAAACGCACATTCTTATCGTAAATGCATAAAATCCGGAGTCTAGTGACAACAAATGGAAGCGATGCAACATTTACACGATGAACGACCAAACATGTAAAATCGACCCTGTTTGACGAACGATTGTGCTGGTACATTGAGTCTACAACTCGATAAGAAGCCTCACGCTCCCGTATCTGCGCAGATTAAATTGACTTTGGATTATTAGAAAGAAGTCTGACAACATCCAAAGGACTCGAGCCAGCCCCTTGAGGGTGCCGGTGCCGAAGGAAACCTCTCCCAACGAGAATGCAAATTCCGAGGATGGTAAACCTCGCGGGTCAGGAAGTAACGTGGCGGATAAATCATCCGGGACACCCCCGCGGCTCCGGCAACAACCCGGTCCTCGAGCCAACCCCGTGTTTATGTGCCAGAATCGACATATTTCAGATGCGCTTTTAAATATTAAACTCGAGGGTCCGCGAATATGCTTCTCCCCGGCTTTCCTCCGCTCTCGTATCTGTTCGCGATCCTTCCGGGGAAAGCGCGAAGCGATTCCATGAAAACTATCATCCTCTGCCTCAACACGGTCAGCTGAAACCTAATATTAAATGAATCGATTGTAATTAGACCGCGGATCTTTATGCATTTATGGACACTGAAAATTTTCAAAAACTGCTAGAATATAAAATTCGACAGAATTTAGTACAATTTTCATTTACTTCGGATCAACAAAAATTGCCAATTGCACAAACATCCGCAGTCTAATTATAATCGATAGATAATTTCTTCCAGATCGTTCAAAAACGCGGGACAAATTTCCAAGGGCCGGACGCCAGCGAGTATATTTTCTGGAAGATCACGCCCAGCCGAGGCCTCCGCCAATCTATCAAAATCCCCACAGGAACGAAATTAATCTCTCGACTCATCGGCCGCGGCCCGATCGATCTGGAAATACCGACAACGTAGCCGCGCCACGCCGCTGATAAAGACAGAACAAGAATCGACAAAGTTTGCATTGGCTCGGAAGCGCACATACACCGAGTTTCATCTAATTAGAAACTCGCCTTCAGCGAAAGGAACGGGTAACTGCGGGTGAGAATAACCGAATGACCCGAGACGTTAGAAATTCCACGGGAGAAGACGCGGGCGAGCCACTTCTTCGGAAGTTATGCGCGATAGTTCGTTGCCACTGCTGGTAATGTACACACATGAGGGTGGCAACGTGCAACCCTCGACACTCTCCGCCCACCCCCGTAGACATCGACCCTCTTAAACGTGAATTTGATATTCGTAAATCTGCCGGCCGGTTTCCATAAATCAAAACCACCCTCTGCACAGCTTCCACGGCCTGCGGAAAAGCTTGGGAATAAGGGGCGAGTGACGGGGGGGGGCGGCAGTCAACCCCCGGCGCGAACAGACTCGACAACATCCGCTCGACATCTTCTTTCTTAAAAATTGATTCCTCGCTGCCGCTTTGATCCTGCTCGGGACGCGAAGCCACTCATGCCGAGCCCCGTTCTCACCCCCGAGGATGTTGTTTCGCGGAATCGATGTGTTCGTTGCGAATCGATTCCTGAAATCGATGCTCACCGTTGTCGGTGAGGTGTCGAACATCGGAAATTTATTTGAAGAAATCTGTCTGAACTAGAGTGAGAGGATAACGTAAAAATTGTGGAACATAATCATCGAGGACTCCTGCAAATTGCACGGATGATACACGAAAACAGCATTCACCCCTTGGCCTACGATTTATTTTACGGTTTCAGTGATTAGAACTTTTTTGTAGATCGTAATTTCCTAAAACAGGAGAAAATTCATATAAATTGTATGCCTGTACGTTCTCCAACAACTGTATATTAAGAAAATCAAAATGGAATTTGATTTCGATTCAAACGAAATGATTAACATAGATTTTTATCAGAATCTGTTCGGAATCTTCGTCGCGAGTCAGACACGATATTGTAAGGCAAGGGGTTAATTCGGACTGAAACGTGGCAGACCGGTGAAAGGAACAGCTCGCGCACGGATGTATCGCGGCCGGGAAGGCAGAGTCGACGAAAACCATAACCACCGTTGGATATTTCGGAAAGGGTGGCGAACTGCAGACATCCGCTTTTTCCCCGGACGCTGACCAAGATAATTCTCGCTCTCCTCAGATGTTCACTTCAATCTTTCGGCGAATATTTGAAGAGGCCGGATCAAAGCGCGTCTGGTCAATTTCATCAACATTTGAATACGAACCTTCCTGTCCCTTTCCCACTCTCCCTATCTCGCTCGTTTCTTCCGCTATCTCTTGCTCAGGCTCGCCAGCGAAACAACCCCCAGCCCTTTGGATCTCTTTGCACCGACTGCGAAAAGAGCCGAGGAGAGAAACGAGTCTGGAGAGAGAGAAAGGAAGAAAGAGTGAGAAAGATGGCAGATATAGGCGAGCGAAGAGGAGGAAGGGACGAAGAAACGAGAGGAATAGCGGGGAAGAGGGGAACGGGAACTTTTGAAAAGTGTTGGGTAAAATGAGAAGCGTTAGACGAATGCGCCGATAACGCGGAACTCGAACATTCCGAAAGACGTCCGCCATCCTCCCCTACCCCCGCCGTTCCGCCTCCATCATCCACAGTCGAGGCTGATGCGATGCTCTTTTCCGCCGCTTTCCATGGAGTTTCAAACGGAGGATTCTTCCGGCGAATTCTATTTTACGGATTGAGGGCCTTTGCCGTTCCCCGGGAACGTCTTCCTTTGCCCTCCGAATACGATTAACCGGTCGATCGGGGATAATTAATTAGACAAAGTGTATGGAATATCGAAATCGATACCCGACGCCCGAAAAACGAGCATGTAAGGAATTTTACGACTTGGCAATCGCTATGGTTCAATTTAATCTTTTTCTAGCGGTACGGTGAATGAAGTTGTTGTGTTCGCGAGTGAGATTTAAAATTGAAGCGGAACGTTAAGTATAGCGGGAAATAGTCAGGGTCCCCCAGCGCTTATTACATATTAAAATGGAGGAGCGAAATGGATACGTTATGGAGCAGGGATGCGAGATTCACGGAGCAGTAGTCGCGGGCATAAATTTAGCCGCGTCTCGAAATGCCGTCGGGATGCGGCTTTAAGGAGGGTAGCCAGGCGCGGCGCGATCAAAGCGTAATTTTAATTAGGCAGATTATACGGAAAGATAAAAATTATTAAAATTATTGCCTTAATGAAAGGGAACCTTCGCCTGGTTTACGGAGGGACGCGTAATTAAACGTCGGTAGTAGCTTCCCCCTGGCGAGGGTTGTTTCTGAGCATGGCGCACGGAGCAGATAATATAGCGAAGTGTTGATTTAAAAAAAAAATCTCACATCTGTTCTCTTATTTGATTAATAAACGTTAAAATCATCTTGTATACGCTTTTTTCGTTCGGACAAATTTTCCACAAGGTGATCACAGTATTGTAAGGTTATTACCAGAACAATATGTCATAAAACTTATTCTAAACGGTAAAAGATGGGCTGTCATTTTCCCTCGAGCAAGGAAATAATTTTCCGAACGACCTAATAATATTAATCGCAATTGGAGCGCGGCGCGAATAAACAGCCGTAACCGCAGATGACAATTAAAAATTTCCAACGAGCAGCGTGGAAAGTTCTCGCGCCGACCGACATAATAAATTGGGGATCGCTTGATTAAAGTTATCAAAAATTCCGCGTTCAATAACCGGGGTACCCCCAAACTCTACGATTATCCGCCAAGCATCCCCGCAACAAACAATTTCATTAACCCAGGCGGTAGAACGTATGAAAATTAATAATTGTTCGCGTCTCGGCACGAGCTGCGGCCCAGATTCCGACCCCCTTCGACTGTCCGACTGGATTTCATTACGCGCCTGGCGTAATTAGTTGCCGAACGGGCGTCGCTGTGAAGTTATAATCGTAAACGCGACCGGCTACCGTCGCGTTTTGCGAGGTGGGTGGCTGGTGTGCTGCTAGATTTAAAGGGGGAGGGGGTTGATAAAGTCAGGTGACGTCTTCGTTCGACTTCTTCGCGGGCGAAGTAGCTGGCAGAGGGCTGCTGCTAGGGGTGAGCCAATGGAAGGTCGATAAGAGGGCCGCCCCCCTGCTGATGGCAGATCAGCCCGCAAACCGCAAGGTGCCACCACACCCCCAAAAACCATCCCTGGCACCCCCCGCGGCCAATGATCGGGCCTAGCCACCCCCAGGACCACAAACCAACCGCAAGACGATGCGCAGAACCGCCTCGTTACAGCACGCACCGCGCATCCCGACCGCAAAACAAAATGGTGCTACGAAGCCTGTCAAGATTTTCAGGGTCGTCGCGGTGCTACTCCATAGGCCAGGGGGTGGGGTCATAGTCAAACAAGCACGACAGGACTGTCTGTGAACATACAAGTTTGGATAACAATGGTCTGATAAATGGAAGAGGAACGGTTTCTACGTAATCAAGCTAGGCAGTGGTCCGAGTAGAATAGGGCAATAAATAGTTCAGCAAGTAGATCAGGACGGTGTGTAGTGAAACAAGCAGAATAGGGACATTCCAAGGTGAGATAAATTGAAGAAGAACGGTTTGCAGGCAACTAGGGGCGAGTACAGGAGGATACGGTGGTCGGACAAGTAGAATGGGACAGTAAATACTTGAGAAAGTGGATTGGGTCAGTGTGTAAACAGACGAGTAGGAATAGAGACTGTAAGCTGTACGAATAGAATAAAACCCCTTTGTAAGAATTTATGAAAAAGAAAGAACTGCTATTCGCTCCAGCTGTACAAAAAACCACATCTGAGATTGTTGAACGTTACAAACACAGCAGGCTTGAAAATCTATAAAATCTCCAAGGCCAACGAAAAGACGTTCAGCTGTCCGAGGCTGTGCGCCTGTCGGTAGAAGAATCTTGGCAGCCACATAGTCGTCTGGTAGCACGTTGGCAGATCGCGGAGCTTGGTTCGTTTCGGCGGAAGTCGTCGACCGGCTGAGGAACGAAAGAGGAATTCCACCGGGACGTCGCGGAGATGGTGGTGTAGACAGACTAAAGGGGAAGAGAAAGATGGAAACAGAGAAAGAGAAAGAGAAGGTGAAGGAGAAGGAGAAGGAGAAGGAGAAGGAGAAGGAGAAGGAGAAGGAGAAGGAGAAAGAGAAGGAGAAAGCAGCGGAGGAGGCGGGTCCGGTCCGGTCGGGTCGGCTGTCGTCGGTTCTCGGTTCTCGGTTCGACTCGAATTTTTCTGGGTGAGTTCTCATGAGTCTTGGCACCTCGGAGAGGTGGGCGAGAGCTGCTGGCGGGCAACGGGGTTCTGGGGTGGGTTCTGAGGTACCCCAGCGTGGCCGTTGCGGCAACGGCTGGGGGATCCCGCGCACCCGCGGTGAGAGAACAGGCGAAAGGGGTGGCCGGGTGGTGTGTGACGAGGTTGTCGCGGGGGATGAGGATAGAGAAAGAGGGAAGGAGGGATTTTGAAAGAGGGTCGGTGGTCGTGGCGGCGGCGGTGGTGGTGGTGGTGGAGACGGAGAGGAGAAGCTTGCTGCCTCTACTGCTGCTACTGCTGCTGCTGCTGCTGCTGCTGCTGCTGCTGCTGCTGCTGCTGCTCCAAGAGGAAAGGACGGCAAGGGGTACGACGAGCAGAGGACGAGGAAAAGTGAGAGGAGAAGGAGGAGGTGGGCCGGGGGTGGGTTGCCTAGCTACCGGCGAGACCCGGCCAAGATACTCCGAGATCTCTCTCTGTACTGTTTTAGGTCCGCTCCGCATATTTCGCCATCGGGTTTGACCATGTTCTTCGGCAACTTTGCCTCGCAGAGCTGAAGAGAGAATGAGAGAGAGAGAGAGAGAGAGACACAGAGACAGAGAGGGAGAGAGAGAGAGAGAGAGAGAGAGAGTAAGCCGTGCGCCAGAATCTCCGGATCAAGTGGCCGCACCGACGCTACCGTTTTATAATGCTTCTTTGTACCCAGGCTTTGTTCCTAACACGGAGATTAATAAGATTGCGGATTAGAGTGATGGGTCGGGAGGACGTTTTTAAGATGTTGACCCTGTCTTCTGCTTTTTTCTCAGTGTTCTTACATTGTAGGAAAGTTTGCAGCTATAAACATTATTTTTGAGAGGATCGCAGACCATAGTCTGGGTATCAATCGGCCGAGCCATTTCACGCTTCTTTGTCCAGGTGGCTTTGTTCGCGGCGCAGAGACGAATAAGATTGTGCATCGCAGAATTAATGAATCCGGAGACATTATTTTTAAGACATTCAGTTTTGTCTTTTTATCAAGAGGTTGTGTCCTTATTCGAATGTAGAAGCGCCAAGCTTTGAGTTTAGAGGCGCTGTTTGCCAGAGCCTAGAAATTAAGATGACGAACGTTCGCTGCAGTTCCTTGAAGCCCCTTTGTTCGGAAGCTGAGAGGACGGCTTTGTTCATCGTATGAAGATTAATTAGATTTCTGTTCTTTTACGGAGGCGCTAGTGAAAGATGCATTATTTTGTGGTTGTATGGCACTGTCCCTCCTATCCATTCATTAGATCAAAGGAAATTCAAGAAAAGTGGTAGAGCTTGTTTTGAATTTTGATGGATTTGAATGGTACGAAAGACATCGAAGCTCGTCATCTTCCCTCGTAGGGAAATTAATTTCCCTACGCTGCTGGTAGATACGGACTCTTTACACCGGAGGAAATCTTCTTTTCGTATTTGCATAGCCAATGGGAAATAAAAAATTGAACATCAATCCAGGGTGGGGGAGAAGAAATCAGGTACGGGAAGGAGGAAAATAATTGGGAGCACTTTTGAAGCTGAGTGAGGGAAACTCTCGAGTGGCCGCCCTTCGCGAAATCTCGTGTACTTTACCTGCTCGTTTCGGATGCAAATTTCACGTAAAAACGTCCTTCTTATATTTCCTGATAAGGAGCGCGACCCTCCAGCAGATTTCCCGTCGCGAAGACGCATTTAATAGCATCTGTACAATGTTTGTAAAAATTATTATTCTAATCCCTTCGAACCACTGATGTCTTGTCGAGTCAGTGTCAACTTTTTCTTAGAGAAACTAGGGTTTATTTTTTAAAAAATTGTACATTTATAGGGAGTATAGAATTAATGAGATGACGGTGTTACAAGGGGTTGCTTTTTCAGGATAGCTCGATGGGGAGGTGCGAGTTGGTAGAACGAAAAAGTCAGGGGTAGACGACACTTTCGTTCTTTTTCAAAACGAGATACCAGTGTCGCCCTCGAGCGAGAAAGGCAGCAAAGACATTTAAGAAGACTCACCCTCTTTCTTCTCGCCAGCCCTAAGAAAGTCGACTTCACCCCCGTGGTAAGGCAGCTCGCGAAAAGGTCGGTAAAGAACGGGTCGAAACGAGCTAAGAAATAGCTAAGAATTTCTATTTTCTTCGTAGAATCTCAATGAAATTCTTCAATCATTTTTTTCATTTAAAGAATAACATTCTTCCTTTAAAAATGTTTCTAAAAATTGAGTACTCGAAGAAATGCTTACTTCAATTGTGAATGTCATTTAAATATTCCCTGGAGACGCGAAAAGTAACATGGCAGACGCTCAAAAGGACTTATGTTTGACAAGACAGTAGGGGACGGTACATTTACCATGGGAATGTCGAAGGGGGGCTGATAAAAAACCGACAAAGAATTCCGAAGAACGAGTCGGTAAGAAAGGAAAAGAATAAGACACCTTTCTTAAAGAAGTGGCGCCTCCATTTAAGAAAACGCTAGTACTTCGGGTCGCCACTAAGAAGGGTGGCGTCGTTGCCGAAGAAAACTACCCATTTTTGTCCTGAGACGCCCAATCGCCATCCCTTCGAACGTACCTTCGTAACCAATTTTTTCTCATCATAAATTATTTCATTGAAAGACTAAAAAATATTAAAACGTAATTACCACCCTTATTCGACCTTAGGAAATTATACCATGTTGGAGCATCGGTGCCAATATTTAAATATGATAATAACAAGCCTCTGGGCTTATAGGTGCAAAAGATTAAAATGTTATTACCACCCTTATTCAACCTTAGCAAAGTGTACCTCCAAGCACCAGCGCCAATATTTAAATTCGATAACAACAAGCCTCTGGGTTTATAGGTGCAAAAGATTAAAACGTTATACCACCTTTGTTCAGCCTTAGCAAAGTATACCTCCAAGTACCAGTGCCAATATTTAAATTCGATAACAACAAGTCTCTGGGTTGATAGGTGCTCCGCGACAATAAGGAGTCACCAGTAACTCGTGGAAAGAAAAAAATCGCATTTTCAATGCAAGGGCCAGGGAGGAAAAGAGTGTTCCCTTGAGGGAGACGATTTTTTCCCCCAGTTTTCACCCTCCTTTCCCAAGCTCCCTCGCGGGCATGGGTGTTCCGGGATGGGCCGACAGTACGAAGAACAAAGGATGGGCTCACGGTCGGTTAATTTAATCTAAGCAAACATCATATAGATGGTACGTGAACGTGTTCCGCAGGGCAGCAGGAAGACTGAAGAGGGTGGAACTCTCTCGGAAGACAGAGAGGGTGGTGTCGGGCAGAGAGGGTGCTGGAGAGGGGAGGGGAAAAGGATACGGCTGTGCAGACTGTGAATCTAGATACATACGTAAGTACAAGAGTATTCAAGACGGAGCTGTGGAACGGTGTTTAGCATGTAGATGAAGATCTTGGTAATCAAGGGCTGCAGCCCCCCGGGCACACTTCGTCAAGTCTTACTTATTTCTGGCCGTCCTCATGCGATCCGCGAACCGTCACGGTGCTTCCCAACCCCATACACCAACCCTTTCAGCTGGCACGAGATCGCGAAGTTGATTTTTACCGGCTGGAAATTCACTGTTTCAGGGACCAAGCCGTCCTCTTTCATGTTAATCTTCCAAACTTGTTCTGTGTTATTTTCTAATATTAAGCCGATGTCTGTTTCTAGTCTGTGGAAGACGAGAAATAAAATGCTGCTACATTTTTAACGAACGAAATGTCACGAACGGTGGTAGCGAACGCGTTAAAGACATTCCCAAGCAGAACCATTTCCAAATGCCGGAAATATTGCGAAAATGGTACAAAATGAGATGGAACGTCTTTCCCAACCTGAAGATATCGCGGTGATCGCGAGTAGAGCAACGCGTATTTATGCGGGACGAGAAAATAGCGGTCGAGTTAAAGAAGCGACGCGATTAAAACGACCGAGGGAATAAAAAGTAGGAGGAATTTCAAAGCGGGCCATTATCGAGTTACCGTTACTTGGCCGGCGCGATTTATTCGGAAAGCGGCGGTAACGAAGCCGAGCCGATCCCTTCCCGGCGAATATCTCGAACCAGAGCCGTATCTCGTTCGAAATGATCGGGTCTCGTTGTCCGAAAATTCACCCCGTAATCGACGGACAAAAAGTAATTTCCCATCGAGACCGGGACAAAGGGTGATTTTGCATGGGGAGCTGTGCCGGCGATAGCCACGGGGGTGGCAGTGACCGGTGCGTGTAACGACCAACTCACCCCTTCTACTCCCTCTCACTCCCTCCTAGTCTTTCTCTATCCCTCGAGCCACCCTTCAACCCTGCCCGACCCGGACGAACGTTTACGGTGAACGCCACGTGCGCTCTATGCGTGGAAAAAGGTGCATAAGAGGGAAAGAGGGTTGTTCGCGCGTGTTGCGTTCGATCCGAACGGTATGTGGGGCTCTGGGGCATTTTTCGTTCGCGTTTTTACACCCCCACGTGCCTCGCGCACATCCCCAATCTGGTCAGACTCTCGTCGACTCGCGATCCGCCGCGCTGCGCGTAATTCGGTGAAGAGGGTTTCAATTTCAAGTAGGCTTTCCGCGCACGCGATTTTCTCGCTTTTCTTCTGTAAGCCGTGCGTATTGCGTGCGTCTGAGTTTAGAACTCTGTTATCCCGATGGACAATTTTCCACAGAAAATAAATAGAAAATACTTCAACGTCAGCACAGAACAATAAAAGTCTCCATCGAACCGTGGGTAGAAAAAGTTCTCAAAAAATACTTACAGCAGCCGGCGTCCCGAACAATAATCTCGATCGGTCCTTTGTCCGAGGACACGGCTATGCGCATTATCCGGTGGCAGGAAGCACGATTTTTCTCGCTTTTTCTCGGACTGGAACAATAAGCCGTGCGTCGCGCCGCCCAATCGAAATGCATATTGTTCTACAGGGGTGGTATTCTTTCTGGGAAGAAAAAGGGACCGCGGAGGTCCAAGAAAAATCGCGGCCACGGTGCTGCGCGGCTGACACAGCTGAATTTACCGGCAATTGGTAATGCGGCTCGACTGCAGAACAATAAATCGGTATGGGCAACTGGTCGAGCCAACGAGCCGTGTCCCTCGTTCGCGCAACGAATTCCTCTCCCTCTCTCTCTCTCTCTCTCTATGTTTTCTCTCTTTCACTCCCTCGGGCAGAGAGACACCGCAGAGTGGGAAGAAGAATGGATCAGGGCTGGGGAACGAGTGAGAGAAAAGCCCCCGGAACGACGCGACGGGTTCGTGGAGGGATGAAAAGCCGAAGGGAGGAGGGGAACGTAGAGGAGACTATCCCCCGACGTTCACCGCACGCTATTCTTCATACTCCATTATCCGTGCTCCGCTCCACTCTGCTCCATTATGCTGGCACCGCGTATAAACGACGAGCCGCGCCGCTCCGAGCCACCGTGGATGTCCATCAGACCCGCTACCTTCGCGAAACACCGATAAACACCGCTCTCTGCGGCCAGTTTGCGCGCGACACGCGGCAAAAACGCGTCCTTTTTAGTACCCACGCTGCCGACCAACGAGCCCGAGGGTGCCGCGCCAACCCCCAGTCCCGACAACCTCCGCCAGAGGGGATGAAAGAATTCCGCGAGACCAGTAAAGGATCCTAGGCGGATTTTAGAGGGTTGGTTTCTGCGGCAAACGATGCCGGAATTTAGCCAGTGTTTTTCGGGACACTCGGAACTAGACGGGACGTGTGGTACACGGGGCTGCTTAGAATATTAAAACGTGGAATTTGCCGGAATTTTTAGGGATTGTTTCCTTGTATTTTGTGAAATAATTGCTTCCAATTTGGTCCAGTCATTCTTTGAACTTGAGCAGAACGGTGGTATAGATTCTGTTTTAATCTTTATTCTGATTGTTACCGAGTGATTTATAAATACGAGAATTCACGTGAATGAATTATGCGGATTAGGGGCCGAGAGGAATTCGCTTTTTGTAGTAACAGTTACAAGGGTAGTTTCTGCGGTAGAAACCCTGGAATTTTGGGGTAGTGTTTGAGAGAACTTGAGCAGCGTACAACGACAGACTAAATACTATGCTTAGTGTCAGAAATATTTTTAATTTAACGATGAACGTTCTATTATTTTTAATTCACAATTATTCAGATCGTAAAGATTTCCCGCAACAAAAATTCTTAAATATGTCACAGTTTTTTGAGAATTTTAGAACGCATCGGACATCAGAAAATGCACGGAAAAGCGCGAAATCTATTATAATTTATTCTGTATCTACCCTCGCGAGATAGCTAGAGGGCTGATATTTTACTCAGAGGGGTTTTTCTTGGTTAGCTTTCGAATGGTTCGATAGTCATTGAAAAACCTCTAAGGACAGTTTTAACCATCTTAATAGGCTGGGCCCTTTATTTTTAACTTTCCGAAATAAATTGGTGCACTTCTTCCGAGGACATCGCGTTCTTTGAGCGGAAAGATCGTCGACTGGCGTAATTCGCGAGCGATCCAACGTGGACGGAGTACGTGGCGCTTTAAAATTTAATCACGTGGATCGCTAATATCCCAAACAACCGCTCCGAAACACTAAATTCGGGACGTGTATTCGTTAGCGGGTCTGTACAGGGCGCGGCTCGAGCCAGAAGCAACCTGGCAGAGAGGAGAGTCTTCTCTCGGGGTCTACGTTTAATTAAATCTTTTCCGAATTTACATACACGCAGCTTCGTTGGGCGAGGATCCTTTGGAAGTGGTACGGAGCGAAGCGTCGGCTTTTGGGGGAACAGCTTTGTAGAGATTCGTCTCGTTACCTGTGTAACCCTTTACCTGTGATGGAAACGTCATTAAGAAGACCGATCTTATGTATTTTTTTTGTGGCGGTCGGTCGGGGCTATCGCCGACCCTTGTTCCACGGCGGGTCACCAAAGTTTGAACTACGAAGAAGCGTAAAGCGATTAACCCTTTGCTTGCAGGAGTTTCGACGGTGACGCTCTTTAAAAAACACCGTCGGGACGCTCTTCGTTTTTTATACCTGGAAAATACTATGGACGCTCAGACGCCCTCTTAACTGCTTCCGTTCGGAAACAGCGACTCGAAACGCGTTCTTTACCTTTTTAATTCGAGGCCAGTCGTTCACGTTTACTCCCTGCATTAAAAAGATGCTGGATTTATGAACACTTTGTGGCACTAAACGATATTTAAAAAATATACTTTCGAAAGGTCAATATTAAAATTGAACACATTTACGATGTTCGTTCACGGTGCAATAACAATAACCTTTTCAAGAAAGAATTGTTAATTTTTTATCAAATAAAAATGTAATCTTTCCGTATTTTTTGTAAAATTTATAATAGAACCATTCCTCGTTGCTTGATTGTAATTCCGCAGTTAGGAGGTTGAAATACAGAATTAAGAAAAGAATGTTTTAACTCGATTACGGCAGCAAAATTAAACTACACGCTACAGGACCCTAGAAAAATAATAGCACTTTCGGACCGACTAGGTCCGGCGAGGAAAATTAAAAATGCTTGCTGATAACGAAAAATAATCGCCGCTGCATTGGACGTACAGGAAAAACAGTTAAACGGCAGGGAAGAGGCGAAAGTAATCGATAGGAAAAAAATGGGAAAAAGTGGAGTCGGTGTGAGTGGAACGACGAGAAACAGCGCGACACGTCGTCGATCATATTTTGAAATACACTTTTATTTCGACTCGGTCAAAAACTACGATAACAATAGGTTGGTAGATATGTATATCGGAAATCATTCTTGGGGGGAAATGCGGAGTGTTCGTCGCCGACGCGACCGAGGGGTTGGAGGGGAGAAAAAAAACGAATAAATCGTCGTCGACGCGTTGAACGAGCCACGGCCTCTCGATCGGACACCGTGGCCCACGAGCTTCGGTTATTCGGCTTTTTTTCGGTTTTTTTTTCGTATGCACGGGAAATTTCGATGTGAAAGCGTTCCGCGTGTGTCGCGCGGAATTTTTCTTCGTTGAATCGCAAGAAGCTTCTTCTCCTCCTTCGCGCACCAGATTTAATTACCATCCTTCGTTTCTGATCGTCGACTCGGCCCGAGCGTGGCCGACGCGTCGCCTAAACTCGCTCGAGTAATTTTGTTTTCCGCGCGTCGAATACCGCGAGAGAATCGCGACGCGAGTCACGCTCGGACGATTATTGCACGAGCCCGCAGTCAAATCGATCGCGTTATACTATGAAAACATAATCGCAAGGAGTAGAAAGTGCGTGCGGCGCTTCGACGGCGGTTGGCCGAGCCTCGGGAGAACTGCTGCTGCTCCCATTTCCATCCAGATCAAATTTCATTTGAAGCTCGATTTTGGAAGCGTTCGTTCCGACTGCCAGATTTTGATAAATAATTTTAACGGAGGAGAGGAACTTTTTTATCAAAATATACGTCTAATATATCAGCCGCAAAAAGTCTGAAAATTTACTGTACAGGTAGCAAGATGTTAAAAAAATTGTTGGCACTTACGGATACATAAAACATGCTCACCAAATTAACCCTTTGCACTCGGAGCTATTTAAACTCGAAAATTAAACACTTGTTCGATCAAGAATATTTCCATTCTCTATGATTTTTTTTAAATTTCATGGGTATGAAATTGATATAATAACTCGTACAATACTAAAATATGTAGTAATTGATTAGATACCAACAAATTTACTTTCCAACACTCTCTCTCTCTCTCTCTCTCTCTCTCTCTCTCTCTCTCTCTCTCTCTCAGAGTCACCACACGAGTGCTAAGGGTTAAAGAATGCTCGGTTACACTGACAATACCGATGAAAAGCCTGGCAGTCGAAGTGTAAAATTTTAGTCAGTCGACATCCGAAGTAAAATAAATACTGACAATCGATAATGATGTTTGACATCGTTCGATTCAGCCGATTGATCGAAGCCATCAAACTGACAACACCCTTCCGGTCTACTATTATTTTTTCCAACGAAATTTTCGTAGACTAGCAATTTTCGCAGACGAAATTGTAATTACGTATAAAGAACAATCCCTTACCGATTACACAACAAGCGAGAAGAATGATTTGATCACAAAGCTCGTCCGCCGAATCCGGAGCAGCTCTCAAGGCCTCGTCCAGCCAAGCCGAGAGCCAGCCGACGCACCAGTTCACTCGACTTCACGTAGTCCGTCGACAGTGATGAATGACTCGATGAAACGACAATGCTCTATCTATGTACAGTGTTATATACATCATCATCATCGTCACCATCACCGGGGTCGCGGTGTACGCCTGGTTCACTCACACCGTATTGCACTCATTGTCAGCACCCGTTCGTCCATTTTCTCTCGCTCGCACTCGCTCTCACTCACTTAATTACAAATTCAGCCCGGTCTAGAAGATTCGTTGAGACACAAACAGTGGAAAAGAAAAGAAAATCAAATGGATCGTCGTCGACCGGCTTTTTGTATTCTTTCGAACGCGCACCAGACTCTTCTTCTTCGTGTCTTCGTTTACCGTAAATGTTTAGCGTGTGTGTTTTAGTCGTATGCGTGTATGTCTGTCGGTCTATCGTTTCGTAATGCCCACTAATAGCTAGTTTTGCGCCCGGTGGTTCGAGCCAACGCGTCCCACAAAATCACAGTGTTGCCGATCGATGATAAGAACGTCAATTCGGACCTATGGATACCCTACAAATGGGGCTCGCTCGACGAAATCCCGGATTCTTGGTATCAATAGGGTCTCCAGACGTTGTTGTCCGGCCTGACTTCCTCCTGTCTCACGCTGCAACTATCCGCCACCGCTCTCTGCTCCGGACTCTCCGAGTTCTGGAACTGGTTACCGTACAGCTGCGAATAGAGGATGCTGGGCAGCACACCAGGCGTCGGGAAATAGTTCCCGTAGTTCTGCCCAAAACCCTGCTCCTCGTGCACAGGACTCTCCGTGGTGCTCGAATCCGTCGACAACGAACGAGGGGACACGTAGTCCTGGTACCTCTGGGTCGACGTGCCCGACATCAAGCTGCTCAGCGGGTCCAGCGGGTCCGACTGACCCGTCGTCGTCGAGTCCGGCACCACTGTAGTCCCATAAAAAAGAATACCTTTTGTTTTTCAGGTATTTAGCGTTCGACAAATCATACAGTTCGTTCGCTGAACCAAGAACCAAAAGGAGGACGTTTAATCCCGATTAGAAAATGAATTTTGTGCTAGATAATCGATTATTAATGGACTGCGGATTTTTATGCAAAATAGAAATTTTCTATATTCGTTGCAAGATACTGGAGCTACATACACCATTTATTTCTTTTTCTGATTATTTTAATACGTCCGAAATAATGCAAGAGGATTTTTAAATTTGTCGAACATTTTCACTGTCGACTGATCGTTAATTCGATCTACTCGTTTTTGTTATAAATGCATAAAGATCCGCAGTCTAATTATTAAAGATACAACGAATTTTCTACTTGGTTCCTGTTCATTGTTTTATTTTCCCGAAAAATCCGGAGAAACCTCCACTACCGGATGCCGTTTGTTCCACGTCGCTGCCGTGTACGGTTCCCGAGATATCGTCGCGTAAAGAACACCATAATTTTTCATATTTCTTCTCTCACTCGGATCTCTCTCTCTCTCTCTCTCTCTCTCTCTCGCACTCGACGTCACTGACCCGCCTCAGTCTCCCGGCACGTGCGCGGGTCACTGACAGACGCTGCGTCATCAATTTTTACTATTACTGTCTAGCGTACGCATTCCCAAGAATTCGAGCCCATTCATCCCCCAACCCCTGTGTATTTTAAATGCAATCTTCCGACGCTTGTATCTCGGGAACGGGTTGCGATAGCGAAGTGAAACGAAAACCATTGTCACGATGAGGATCCCCCACTACCGTTACGTTCACATTTTGTTAATAATTTTGCATCCGTCAATAATTAGACAAAATGCTACGAGAAAAGTTTGTCCGGTAGCAAATTTTGGATCTGGCGATTCACCCGGGGATAAAGTACGAGATCGACCGGAGGGAGATGAAGTTAAAACGGATATCCTGGGGCTCGCGAGCGGCGGGCGACGGGTCGCGACCATATAACGAACCAATTACAGGGCGGAACGAGGAAAGTGATGAGACTTACGGGAAGATACCGCTGAGAACGCTTCCTGCTGCGCCGTGGATCCCGCACCGGTGCCGGAAGTAACGGTGGAACCCGCTGTCGAATCGGGCGCCGTCGGCGTGTTCATAGATGCGGTGCCCGCGAAAGACGCCAACGAGGACGTCGGCGGCGGCGGCGGTGGTGGAGGTGGCGGTGGGGGTGGGAACGACGCCTGTGCCGCGCACGACGACAAAGGCCCGGGAAGATAACCAGCGTAACCAGCCGTGCTTCCGTATCCCCATGAATTGCTCGCAGTCAGACCAAACTGGGACATGTCTGAAGAAATCGGGCTGGTTCGTGTATCAAAGTATCGGCTGCCTTAGTCATTTATTCGTCGTCGTTTGGCGTCATGCTCTTCCATTCACGAATACATCGAAAACAATCATTTGGAACCTCGGGACAACGTAATTGGGGTGGGACTGCGAGAAGTAAATCGTTTTACGCAGTTATGGGGAAAATGATAAAAATGTTACGGGACTTTTATCTTATTACTAGACAGCAGATTCAATGCATTTATTATCAAAACGAGTAGGTATAATTGAAAACGGGTAAATACATTAAAAGAATTTAACTTCACTCGAGTTTGTTGCAATCCAGAAAGAAAATGTTTATTTCGCATAAAGATCCGCCGTCTACTTATTATTGTAAAATAAACGAGCAAGTATACGTGAGAGAGTATCGAGGGGGAGGGAAAGGTTCTTGCAGGGCGACTAAATATAAGTGGAAAAGGTAGTCGGTCCGCGTTATTCGTCGATCTGAATCACTTTGCGAGTATGTACATCGACGAGTCGGTTCTTTTGCGCCACCCCCTTCCCCACGGGGGTTGGATTTATTTTTGCGGCGTATAGGCAGCATCCCCGATAGATTTTCCAATGAGTTACGGGGCTGAGGGCAGAAAGGTCGGACACGGTTTGCGAGGAGGGGTGCAGCCGGACAGAAAACGGAGGGAGGCTGCGTCGAGATCAAAGGGTTGGTCATCCCCGCGTGGCTCTGGCCAACTCAAATAACCGAGCTAGCCTCGACCAGCGCCACCGGGTTTCCCCGTGACGATAGCCTAACCCTAAATACTGCAACCTAGCATGCATTCAGGTCGTTCGTTCAATTTTCGACGGGATGGCCAGGCTGGGATCGTCGCGCAAGGAGCGCCGGACTAATTCCACTTTTAAGATTAATTCCCGCTGGTCGTTTCGAACATCAATTCCGTCGAGCCAATCAATCAAATCGGCCGGGATTAAAATATTAGTCGAGTGCTACGCGTTTTCCTCTTTCTCTTTCTAAAATGATTCGCGATAATGAAAAGTTCTCCGGCTTCGTTGGAAGAAGATTTTTAATTAGACTTTGGAATTCGGTCACTGGACTCTGTGCATTGGTTTTTAGAATGTAGCTTTTAGGGTTAATTGCTGTCGGTTCGTCCGATAAGTGGATTAAAATAATTTAGACTAAAAAAAGGTTCGTTCGTAATTTAAAATAATGCAGTTCGAGGGCAGTTCTTTTTCTATCGAAGGATAATTTTACCCGTTAGCAGACTTTGGAATTCAGCCGCTGTACCGTGTATAGGTTTTCCAGAATGGAGCAGAACGATTAATAATATTTTAAAGCGATCGATCCGCTCGAGATTCCTGTATTTTACAGTAAGAAACAGAACTGTTCCGGCGAATCGATCTAGCAGCGTCGAATCGAAGTTAATCAGGGCGGCGGATATCATAGAATCCGTCGGAAGATATCCGTGGATTAACAGTCGCGTGTATCGGGGACCGCGGACGCGAATTATCGATGTCCGATGTGGGGAAAAAAGTTAATAAAGGAAATACCCGGCGTGCTTGATACTTTATCGGGGAATTTTCCGCGTTATCGCGTTCAGGTCAGAAGGCGACTCATTAAATCGGTTTGCCGACGGAATATTTCCCAGCGAGACTTCTTTCCTCGCGAGAAGATAATATAATATCCTTCGCGTGAAAATTTCGTCCCTCGAGCCCTCGTTGGTAATTTTCATTTTCAAAGAAACACAGCTATCTCGCGGAGAGAATCCTTCCGGTTCTTCGGGAAGCGAGAACAAAAAGAAAGTGGACCGAGAACGTGGACCGAGAACGTGGACTGAGAACGTAGACTGAGAACGCGACGTTCCGCGTGCAAATTCGCGGATCCGGTTGCAAACGTACAGTTGGAGAGAGCCCGAGAGTTACCACGCCGAAACGACGAGCCGCCCCCGACGTGCAAGCCGCTCCCCTGGCAACCCTCCCCCCAAACCCCTCCCCTTTAATATAATATTTAATCTAGCTTTGAACAGGCTTGCGGTTTCCGCCTCTGGAGTCGAGAAGCTAGCTCGCAAGCCTACACCGAGAGCTTTGCCTGTATCCAACGGAGGCCAGCGGTATCTGCGCTTGGAAATATTCCCAGCTTCCGGGGAAGCTCTTCTTACGATATCAGGAATGAATTTAATTTTGGAAACGGATAGGGCCGCGCCGTCGACCTTTTTCCAAAAATAAATTGCAATTAAGGGAGTTCTTTTTGCGGAAAGTGGACCCGGTGAAATTAATTTTCTAGCACCGAATTTAATACACCTCTTTCAACACTCATTTTTTAACGAACGTCGGTTTTATATTTATTTAAGCTTTCAGAGTTACGCTCGATATCTGGACGAGGAGGTCATTTTTTTCTGTAGGATTTCGAAGGGGTAAATCTTTCATGTAACATGGAACATCAACATTCGTCGTGCGGATAAGGCGATTGTATACTTACTCTGACAGTTGCCTGGCATCGCGTGCCTGAAGGATGACAACGGGTCTCGTGGTTGCAACGGGCTCGGCAACGGCTGTAGGGGATTCGGCAAGGGTTGCAAAGGGTCCACCAAAGGCGACGCGAAAAACGGACCACCCCTCTGCGAGGCAAACGCGAACGCGTGGAACTGCTGTTGCTGCCCTAAAAGAGACAACACTGCGATCAACCGTGCGCCTGTCCACTGGACTTACGGTGCTTGCAACAATCGCCTCTGATTCCTCCCTTGCAATTACAAAATTAGCTTGTAACACTTGCAGCCGATCTAGAGTAGATCCTCCAGTCTCCTCAAAGTATCGACAGACTAACAACTAGACTGCGTATCTTTCGGCAAAATAAAAATTGTTTGCGTACTTCCTCCTTTAATAATTTTAATAAATCAGAAATCATATATCGATGTCTTCATATTTCAAAATTCTCCTATAAACGCATAAAGATCCGCAATCTACTAATAACAATTTCAATGAACCAGAAATCAACGAGCAAGTCGAAATCCGCATGCTACAGGTCAATTTCTAATAGAACAGGTAACCGAAAAAATGGATGGCATCAAGATCAGAGTTCCCGTAGCAGCTGGAGCATCCGGTCCCCCGCAGTGTCGATCAATCAGCGAGGGTTTCGAGGAGCGCCGATCTCGAAAAAATTCGCCGTAAATTCGACAGGAACGGGTTTCGTGGGTGTCAGTATCGGTGGTCTCTGTCGGGTATCGAGTACTTTCATTTCCCCGGACAGTGTCGAGCCGTCGGAGCCAGTGTCGAGAACGGGCGCACAGCTTCCGACAAGGTAGCACAGGCTCGAACGGGTGAAACTAAACGTCGGACACGAGGGACACGGGGATCGTCGAAGAGACACGTAGAGGCGCACCGATTCATTTTATTTCCCGGGTACGGTGTCGCCAACCCAATTAAAGACGTCCCAACAGGCGACCGTCCTATCTGACGAGGCTGCTCTGACCGGCCACCCCAACGCGGCCGAGTTAGGTTAGGCTAGGCCAGAGAGTCCGTCCCCATACGTAGGTGGCGGACTGAAGCTTCCCTCCAACCCTCTTCCTGAACCGTCGAAATCTACGAACCAACACTGCCACGGAAGGCACTGGAGACCAAAGCCAGGAGGGACCGGAGACAGAGAGACGACACGAGAGGGATAGTGTGTGTGTGTGTGTGCGTGTGTGTGTGTGCATGTGTGTGTGGGAGAGACAGAGAGAGCGAGAGGGAGAAATCGAGGGAGACAGCCAGGAGTCCTGGCAGACCCCCGCCGTTCCTGATAATCCAATCGAAGCCCTAATTCTAACTCGGCAACCCGAAATTCCCGCCGGTTTGCTGAATAGGGTACGCTGCCTCGATCCTCGGGACACAATGGGGGCGCGACGATGGAATACAGACCGGCAGTACCCGGGGCTAACGAGATCCCGTTAAACGACCGCCGATTCGTTCGTTCGTTCGTTCCGCGGACCAGACCCAGAAGAAATTCGCGCTACGCTTCCTTACGTCAAAGGTCGACGATGGTTACCATCGATCCGCGCCGATCCGGAGCGATCTACTGCCGAGACTCGACGATTTTCGTTCAGCTAAAGTATTGGGATGATAATGCGGCTTGGCGTTTAAATTTTGCGTTGCTGCTGCAGATCTACGTCATCGTTTGTACGATGGCGACGTATAGAAAATATGGAAAGAGACAAAATGAATGAAACTGTATGGAACTATTTGCAACACGAAGGACCATTCGAATCAAGAGAACAGAGGACTTTCTGGCAGGCGATAAATCAGACCCACGAGTTCCGAGCGAAGTGGGCCTAGAAAACTGGCAGGGCGCCGCTCGAGGGTCGTAATTAATTAAACAAGCAATTCATTACGGATTCTACCCTCGTAGCCAAAGGTGGCCGCCGCAGAGAGGACGCGGGCCTAAGGAAATTGATCGGGAGAGGTTCCGGGAGAGGTCGACCTCTCCGGATAAGTCCGCCTTTCCGCCGGAAGTTCCTAGAGAGCGAACGAGCGAGCAAGCTTGAGAGAGAGAGAGAATGCCTCGAGATATCGGTGTTGCTCAGCGTTCGGCCATCGGCGAGATCCTCTTTGTCGGAAAAGCTTCGAGAGCGGACTGAAGTCTAGGCCTCGGCGAAGGGTCGATTTCGAGGGCGACGCGACGGAACGAAATGAGGAGCTGTCGCCGGCAGCTGCTAACTCTCGAGAAATTCCCTGGCAGTCGCCATGCCCGCGTAAAGGGGTTGTCCAATGAAATCGATAAGGGAGTAACGACTCAGAAGGTCCGAGCCACTTACCGCGTTGGCGCCTAAAAATTTGGCGGTCCTTAGACGCGCCCCGAGAGAATAGATTAACCCTGGAATCCGTGTTCCTCCTTCCTCTCTCGGAAGCGTTGCGATGCTTGACCAGCTCGAACTGGTCTCCAAAACCTTTTCTTCTATTATCCCAAATCTGGGTTAACGACACATATGTATTTTAAGATGGAGATTTACCTAATCCTTCCAGTAGTCTAAATGTGACAACGAGTCTGGGGAACGCGACAGAGAAGATCCCTGAATAGCACGAAATAAATAGTTAATTGCGTGCGAGGATAGCGTTCCCAGAGGATGCGAGCGTAATAAAATTAGGGAACGTGTCAAAGAGAAGGAAGCGGTCGGTTTAAAGAAACGCCGATCGACCACCCACGACTCCAAGCCCTTTCATCTATCACCGCTTCCCTACAGGCTCACGGTAGATACCCTTTTTTGTTCCGGGGAAATTGTTTGTTTTCATAGAAGATGTAACGCGCCGCCTAGTTTTCGACGCCGATGACCTTAGACCTGGTTAGATTACGAACTAAATCATCATAAAAGCGTAGAACAGAGCACCTAATATTAGGACCCTTTCCATAAATTCCTATAAATAAAACCAAGAAGATCTACAGCTTCTACTCGAAGAAGACAAGTGTATTATACCACGAAACCCTAACTTCTCGACTATATCAATTCTCGCGCATTCAGTGTATCGATGCAAAACGGTCCGGAGCCTCCAATATCTGCCGTATCAGGCAAGTTTCGATCGCTCAATCCCTCCGCCACGTCCGGAACAAGATTTACAAACAGGCACGAGGTTGAAACGGGTGTATGGGAGAGAGTGTGTGGGGGTCGGGAAATTTCGCTTGCCGCGAGCACAATGCCTCCTGGCTTACGTAACCGGGAGACGTTTTCGGGGACACCACCCCCGCAAGCCAACCTCCCCCATCTCTCTCTCTCTCTCTCTCTCTCTGCATGGTTGTTCGCGGAGAACCTACAGCCGCGTCGACAACGTCGACTGCGACCCACCAAATAACCAGAGTCTCGGTAATTGTATGTCTCGGCAATGGCGTAGCCGTGGAGAAACCGGTTTCGGAGACGCAACTCTCGCAAACCCGCGCCGGTCCCGGGAAACTTGGGTGTAGGCGTCGCCGGTACGGCGCGGCGTGGCGTGGCCGAACAATATCTCCGCGGCTAAACGCCGCAGCTCTTTATCAATGTTATGGCGGCCGGCCGCGGTTATAAATAATGGCAATTGCGCGAAACTTAGCCGGCTAGGTAACGGCCGACCGGCGGGAACCGCACTGCCCCGCCGGGCCATTCCGAAACTTGCGGCTTTCGATGCTTCCTGCTGCTACGTCGTTACAACGATCGAGGCGGCTCTGCGATCCTCCGGTGACTAGGGGACACGATAAACCTCCCTTGTTCGGTACGAACCTCCTTATGATAATAGCACGCATATTAAAGAGATTATTTTCAAAAGGCTGGAGCATTCGCGAAGACTCAGAATATTTCGAAAAAAATGTTTACGGGTCCAATATAGGATCAGAAATGATATATTGTCAATATTTACAGAAATTCTTTTCCTACAAAATCGTCCCCGTTACCCAACAATACGAATTTCAGGAGTAGAATCGAAACGCGAGGTCGCGGCGCTTACACCCCCATCCATAAGTCACCGGACACTTATCCAAATTTGGATGCAGACGAGACTTTTTGTTATTAATGGACCTATATGGTACCATGAAACAAAAATTGTACTTACTAATTGTTTCGAATGTAGAGAACGTGTAAGTGAAATCCGACCAAAATATCCTATATTGTCGAAATTTTATTTATTATTCTTATATATTTTAAAATAGCAGCATGAAAACAATAAAAATCTAGCTGTACACTTGTATCTTTTTATTACCATTTCGTTGAAGACGAGCAAGTGTCCGGTGATTCATGGACGGGAGAGTACATTCTCTAGTCGACGTACAGTATAAATGATAAATAAGAACAGTAATGCTTACAGTGATACTCACTGGTCTTGGATCGCGGTTCCCGCGGCCCGTCGACGGTCACTTTGATGGCCTTGGTGTAGGTAGCGACCTGCGGCGGCGTGGTGGACACGGTGATCGTCAGCGTGAAGCTCTTCCCTGAAACAGAAATTTGCAACGCTTTCGTTAGAACAAATCTCTCTCTCTCTCTCTCTCTCTCTCTTTCGTATCCGAGAGCGAGTAGTGTGCGAAAAAGTTTTTCTCCGCGGATCATCGTCGATTCGCGGGTGGGACGATTGAAACGGCGCCGGAAGTTCGCAAACGTGGTTAGCCGGCTGAAACTCGGCGGTAACCGAATTAACCGTCGGTAATGTATCGAGGGCGTCGTCGATGGTGACGGCGGGCAGCCAACGCGACCGAGCCGAATGGGCCGGCGCGCGTTCAGTTATGTTAAAAAGCCTATTAAACGCGCGCGTCACACCGAAAAACAACCCTTCCGTAATTATACTCGAAACTGGAGGGTTTGTTCGGGATTTTATGCGGCGCGCTGTGATTATGGATTGCCGGGAAACTTTGCGGCGAATCAATTTAATGGAATCTTCGCTCGACGCGCTCGATATTCCGAACACTTTTCGACGGCGCTGCATTATTTTACACCCGAATATGCTTTTTATTGGTCGATCGATGCTTCCGCACATTTCTGACAATTGACAAATTTGTTAGAAAAATGTATGTAAAGCGTACTCGCTTGGAGGTTCTTTAACTTTTCGATTAACGCGCACGATACGCGCAGTTCGAGAAAGAGGGATGTCCCGCAGTGAAAGTAGGGTTTCAATGGAAAGTCCCTGTTCAATCGAGGACAATGTTGCGTAAAAAAATACAACGTCACGTAGAACACAGTGGTTGCACACGCAGAGGTTCACCGCAACTCCACGTTCACCCTATTTCACTCTTTTTCTCGCCCCGATCGTTTCCCACCCGCTGATCGACGATCGCGTGGCTACCACTTTCTCGCCCTCACCGATTGGACGAAGGATTCTAAAAATGGATTTGTTGCGTGGCGTTCGCATCATTTGTGCCGTCGTATCGATTGTCTCGAAGGTTTATAGACTATGGGACGACGAAAGGAAACACTGTATCCATTTTAATGAAACTCGAAATGTAGGATCCAAATTCCAGGGTGCAATATTCTGAATATTGAAGTGCGAAGGTGGGGGAGGGGCGGAGGAAGGACAAGGCTGATCGAGGAACCTGTCAGAGGCCAAGTTCCCGGGGCCCTTCGACGTTGAGATTGACGGGGCCGACGGGAAGAAATAAAGAAAGAATGAAAAGGAGAAAGCACCGGGGGAATAATGGCGAGTGTCGAGCGTGGCCACACGGTGGTTCACCACGCGAGCTTCTCGTTTTCCAGCAGGGGATCCCGTCAGTTTGCTGCAAGTCACGGCATCCTCCTGGTCTGGCAAACCTTTTCACCTATTGCGGGAGTTCGTGGTTGCACAGTTAGGTGGGTACACGTAAGTATCACCCTCGGTGCCAGTCGCCGTAGAACCATTAAAAGTCCGACAATTTCATCCCCTACTTCTTCCTTTCGCTCCCTCCCCCTATTCGCTGTCTTCGATTTTCTGAAAGACGGCTTTTCTATTTCTTGAAATCGATGGGGATCGGCGAACCTCGATCTTTCATAATTCTGGGAATGAATTAGGATGAATTTGAATGATCTATATAAACGAGATCTTGCGAGAATATCAGCGTGACAGTTAAACGGTGAAATGTAAAACTGTGAACACTTATGCGCGAACCCGCTAAGCGCAGAAATGGGGATTGTTTCAGCACGTTGAGCGATCCCGTAGCCAGAGACGAGATAGGTTTATTCGCGAGAGCAAAGTTGAAGGATACCCGTCTGCTCTCGGCTGAAACTATAAGCGCTCAAATGATCTATCTCGTTATAGGGCTTAGGGTTGAAGGGGTGGAAACGATACGGTACCTTCGGGGGTAGACTTCCCAGTGATGGAGCTGGCATTACAGCCGAACGTGCAGGAACCGGGCCATAGCTTATCATCGATATTACAAAGCTCTCGACTAACCTGCTCGGTTTTCCCCGAACAGTGAACACTTTTAAGTGGTTACCGACGAAAGTCGCGGTTTTCGCGCGATGTCGGTCGCACCTACACCTGTAGAAGGCATCGTGAAATTTTGTCACGTAACACTGTCGCTGTCGCTGTCGCTGTGAAAACATGCTTAGAAAAATTCTATGCGCCTTACAAATTTCTCGAAGTGCGTGTAATAATTCCAGAAAAATAACTATCCCGTAACCAGTAGAATTGGAATAACCAACTAGAACCAGTGGAATATTTACAGACAATTAAATGTCGTTCGTTCGCCAGCAGTTATTTTTTGCCGAGGTCCGATGAGGGGCGAAATTTTCGCAGTGTGAAACCGAGGTGACGTTGATTTTCGAGTAGGAGGAAAAGGTGGTCGGTTGTCGCTGCCGGCAGTTCATCCTGACCATAATCAATTCGTTATCAGAGTACAATAGCGCATTTGCGATTCGTTTGGTGAAAATTGAAATTAATTAATTGGCTCGACAACGGTCCGGACAGCCTAGACCCCCTCCGGTGGCACGGCCTGTGCACGCCGTTGCATTGCCGGTTTCCCCGAATGCGTGTTATATGCAGTTCGCGCTCGCGCTCCCGCTCGCCGCTCCACATTTTCCCGGAGAATCGTATGCTAACGAGCATTATCAGGAAATCGATCTCAATGCACTTCCTGCCTGCTGTCTCTCTTTCCAATCGCACCCCGGTGCCAATTCAATTTGTCCCCTTAATGTTCTTCATATTCTTCCCGTCTCGATCCGACCCGACCCGACCCTAACCCGAACCCGAACCCGAAACCGATGTGTCCTTCCTCATTCTCGATATATCGGCGAAAACCTCCTAACGTTCATCGGTCTCCCATTTTATTGGTATCGAGTCGGCGGGATCATCATCTGTACCAGCGAGCTAACTTTATTCGGGCCGATTCGACGCAACGAATCAACGTCGCCAGATTGACATTCGTCTGCAATAATGGCCGCACCGAATGCTACCCTGCCGGTTGATCGATTAAAAATTTATTGTCCGAATTATTGGGAATTTCCAACTGCATCTCCTTTATTGGAAACTGTCTCCGCGGTTTAAACACCGAAACGCGCTCCTCGTTCTACTTAAAAAGACGCGAATCTCAAAATTACGCTACACAGACAATTTTCTTTTACAACAGATTTATTGTTCCCGTAAAAATGGGGGAGTGTCTGGATGATTTTTCTGGTTTTTCGTTGAGAGAATTAAAGTAATGGGAGTTTAATTTTTCTCGGAGCGAGACGGACGATATCCGAGAGAGCCTTTCACACGGATCCAGCCCCTCAGTCACGTGCATACAGAGGAATGTCCCCGCCGTTCGACAAACGGTAGGATCATTAAGGATTCGCTAGAGTTTGGCGCGCATCGGTTCCCAGGGAATATTCAAAGAGCCCGGGGAGTCGCAGGAATCCTGACGAGAGACACTTCTCTTACATTCTTCATCCTAGCTTATGTTAATTCCTCGCTCGACGAAAACAATTGAGAGCTAATCCCAGACAAATGACTGACGCGCTTCCGTGAACACCCCCGGGGGCCGAGTTCACCCCTTTAGGGGGATAGAAAATTCAGCTATTCCCCGATTTCCGAACAACCCTATTTTGCAATCCGCGTTCACCTACACGAATTCACACTCCGAGTTCGTCTACTCTACTCCGTGTAATCCACGAGTTCATTTAATCTAATATTCGTAGACATTTCGTAGTTGAACGGGGTGGCAATCATTTATTTATTTGATCGGTGCACTACGGATTTTTATGCCAGATAAAAATGTGTAAATTCTACAATGGCTCCGCTGATAAGAATAAATTATTCTGAAAAAGTGAAGCAACGTTTTAAAAAATTAATTTTTCCCGTAGACCGTCGATGAGAAAAATGGCGAGTAAGTGGGTCGCGAGCCGCTGCAGCCGAGCAGCAAGCAGGAAGACGTGGCCGGAGAAAACGGCGGCGTTAATAACGTTAATTAAAAGCTAGCCGAAACCTCAATTAATATCCGCCGCCCTTGTTTCCAGGGGCGTCGTCGTCTTCGACCCAGTCCTGGTCCTTTTCCCGGTTCCCGAGGCGAGACACCGAAGAAGGAAAGTAAAGAGGAGGTTGCTCGGCGGTGGTGCGGACAAATAAAACCCATTACCCACCCCCCTGAAGACGCCCGGCGTCTCCTCGAATCCTCTCGCACACCAATCAACGTGCAACCCCTGCGAAACGTCCAATTGCAAACCCCACTCCTCCGTAGACCCGGAAGAACAGTTTTCCCGTAGAAGCGAAAAACGAGGGTGTCTCAAGAACGTCCATGACCTACCCTTACTACGACGAAATTCTTTGAACGGGAATCTCACCCTCTAAAGGAATCCACCCTCTTCAGCATTTTCTTCCGCCAGCGTTCTGTCAACCGGGATCAACGACTTCGCAGTTTCATGAATGAAGAAGCCAAACCGGGAACGAAATTACGTCGTTCCCGCGGAAAACTACAGAGGAAAATTTTCGGAAGTCGATACGAAAGTTTCTGCCCGTTGTAACTTGTACATATTTGCCGACGATAAAGATTTGAGGTTTCCAGGATTCTAATAAAGGATCCCTCGTACAACGAAGATCAACACAGGTGGTTATACGTGGAGGGTTGATTTTAGCGAGAAAGTTTCGTGACAAAGGGACGATGAAGTTGCCGGATATTTGGGAATGAAGTACGGAGATTATGCGAGTAAGAGACTCACCTCTGCCGCTTCTCCCGACGAACCTAAGATCGTTGAACTTGGCCACCTGATTCTTCATAAGGGCGGTCGAGTTTCTTAGCTCAGCACAACAGTTCTCGTCGTTACCAGCACGAACAGACACCAAAGTGCCATCGCCAACCTCGCCAAGGGCCACGACCTTGAATGCCACCGGGAGGGTCTTGTTGGACCTCCAATGGGCTGGTAGAACGCTGCAGACCAGGTGGGGCGAACCTGTCGCAGAATAAAATGTCCTTAAAACCTGGTCCCCAAACAAGTTTTACCTAACGTGTTCAACCCCTTGTCGTATTTTAACGAGTCGCGCTCGTCACGAAGATTACAAACGAAGTCTAACAAATATGAATGTTAGACTTTCTATTTAAATGAAATAAAATTTGATTCGTTTGTAATGAATGTATAAGCATTAAAGTAAATGTAGCAATACAAAAAAATATGAATTTTCTTTTCTCTTTTACGACATTTTTCGGGATAGAGACGTTTTAATCGCTGCAACTGTAAAGAAAATGACACGGCAAGGGGTTAATTTGACTATTTAATTCTTTCTTACCGAAAGAAGTCTCGCTACTGTGAAATAGATATAAAAATTTGAAAATCGTCGAATCAAAGTTTTATTCGCTTCGCATGTATTAAATAAAATATTTTATCAGGTTTTTGTAAATACGCGTGATTTGCGCTTGCATAATTTTTTCCAGAGCACCACAGATGCAGTAACTTACAGATTTGTTTGCGAAGGGTTTACACGTTGTTCGAGGGTGTCGTGTGCGAAGTTACAAATTTGCTACTAAAATTTTGTAATTTATACGCAGAGTGTAAATCACTGGATGAGCACGAGACATTATCGCTAGACTGCGGATTTCATGCGTTTGCAACGAACATGGCTAGGCGAGATATAAAACGTCGGAAACGTCGGAAAAACGTAGGCATACAATAAATATACGTTATCTTTTATTTTTCTGAGAAATTCTGAACGACGAGGTTACTCCGATCGAAAGAAATGGGGAATCCTCACCTGTCCGGACCAGTTCACCGGGATGCTCGCTGACGAAGTCGCCCAGCGTCCTCTCCGCCAGGATGTCGTTGGTCATCTTCGTGTAGGCATCGGTCAAAGGAGAAACGCCCGACTCCGGGGAGGCGGCAGTGCCAGGAGCCGAGGCTCCTGTCAACTGCATCCTACCGCTGGATCCACCGCTCTCGCTGGCAGTGCTAGCTGTTCCACAGCTGGACTCGTTGCTGGACCCTCTCACCGAGCCAGCGCCGCTTCCGGATACCGTACTTCCGCCACCACCGCCGTTACAACGGCCGAATATATCCATAGGCAGTCAGAACGCCGGAAGATACATCCTTCCATTCGGTTCACACTCGCTTCCAACGACTTTCGCACAGTATCCTCAGTAGATCCGGACGATCCTGGGTCAGGCAGCCTCGCCCGACATCCTTCCAGCCGACGGTCGAACCCTCGGCGATCTCCGACGGTCCTCGAGTTCCTCGACCCTGATTCTTCCTCGACTTGGATCTCCAAAATCCCTTTGGATTCCTCAATCTTATTTTCGGAATCTCTAGTCCGATCAAGTTAGGTTAAATACAGCCTGGAGGAGCCTCGGAATCGAAGGATCGCTCGGTTCTCGGATCGGAGACGATATTGAAGCTTGCTAAGCACGATTGCATCTGGATTCTAATTGAGGTGCGAGTCGTAGGTGCGAGGTATCTTCCAGATCACCTGCAACCAACAAACGTCACTCCTGATCAGATGCTAACTTTAACAATGAACGATCAGTCGCCAGATGCTAGTCAGGTGCTACATAACCGTGATCTATAACGACAATAGCCTCGCCAGGGAGCAACAGGAGCAATCGATGAGACCCATTCCCAGTGGATCCTTCGCCCATTACCGTCTTCAGCCGCATGCGATCACGTGTCGGTATAATATCAAAAGACAGCTAATTGGTAGGGGAGGGAGTGCTACGGAATAGATGTCTTTAACCCGGTTTTCTTTGATTCGGTGAATAATCGTGTAGATCAGGAGACAAAGAGGGCGGCTTCGAGGAAAAATTGATTATCGTCGTTTCTCGGGTGCGGTAGGGTTGGTCGAGGCCAGGAAGCGACGGGGACTCGAGGCGACGGTGGCAGTCTCCTCGGACCAACCCTTTCTCGGCCCTTAATCCATTTAACGGGGGCGGCCTTTATCCGGTCCCGGGGGTCCTTTAACCGAATCTATGGTGCCCGGTGGCGACGCGACAGCCACGGAACGTCGCCTGATCGCCTCCCGGAGATGCGAGAGAGACGGCAAAGTGTACCAGAGATAGAGTGGCAAAGGCCGAGTAATGGTAAAAGGGCGTGAAAGAGCGTGAAAGAGCGTGAAAGAGAGAAAGGAGAGAAAGAGAACGACGGCGAGAAAGAGGGAGGATCGGTTGACACGGACAGGAACCGCTCTCGCACACTTTTCACGCGGCCGGCCCCGTGACGTCACCGTTCATTCAGTAATTTTTGCGCACGTCACCGGGGCTGACACACCGGATCCAGGTGGTGTTCCAGGAGGGGTTGGACCGGCCGACCTCGGGTGGTGGGGACGGAAAAAATAGGGGAAAAAGAACTCCCGCCGGCAGGCAACCCCCACACGCTGCCGCCACGGATACCCAGCCCCTACGCACGTACAACCGCGTGTCAAACTGCACGTGGTACGCTGCCACGTTGTCCTGTCAATGCCGGAACACCGGCCACACCGATGCCTGCCCGCAGTCCTAAAGAAATTCCAAGTCTTTCGCTTCTAAGTCGTTCGCGCGATGCACCCGAGAACAACGTGCGCTTCCACATCGTTCGTGCGACATTCCTGAGAAAATTAGGCACCGAATCGTGGCCCCAAGGAGACTGAGGATCCCCATTTTATAGACTCTTTGGCAGAAGGAGTGTCTTTAGGCTCGTCACGAGGAGGATTCGCTCGATCATCGTCGTCAGGGATAGCTTCAAGGATTTCTTCAAATTCATCTGTCTATTTTTTTCTATTCTTGAAATTCGACTGAAGCGAACGAATCGACGATCGAGGACAAACGATAGTAACTTCAGGGTTTGTTAGAACGTCCAGACCAGAGGAGTAAAGACGAGTTTGAGCTTGGACCCAACAGTTCCAGTTGGACTCGTCGTAGCTAGGCTCGAGAGGATTGCACACCCTGTTTTTGGGATTCGAAGGCTTCCATTTAATACTAATAAATTACTAATATTGCTCTAAGAATTGCCGCAAGTTGTACTTGAACTTCATTGTCATAGACTCGATAAAAAACTAACGATTGACCAGGAAGAACTAATAATTGCATAGAACTCAATAATTCTTTAGTAAGAACATTGTTGTAGGGTCTCGGAGAGTCTCGGAAGCATTAACCAACCACATTTTTCACCATAAACGTGCCCTGACCAATTTTCCGACGTTTCAATCGCGAGGCTCCGGGATCGATTAACTCGCGGACTGACAACGAAGCTGAGCAGAGCGTTGACAAAAGTCAGAGGACAAAGAGGGCGAGCAGGGGAAGTTTCTCCACGGGGAAAGAACGCGTAGCGTCGCGCGACAGCTAAGATTCCCGCCTAACTTCGCATTCAAATCTCTTACCGGGCTGTAGCCGCGTCCGCACTTCCGGAGGAAACGCACGCACCCGTCGTTTCCGGAATCACCAATCAGTCGATCAGTCTCACTGCACACCCGAGCCACGTTTCGCAAAATCATCGAGCCACGACCCGATCAATTAACGAAACCTCGTCCTCGCGATACGACAGTCTTCCTTCGCCGCGAATTCTTTCACCGATCGATCATTCCTCTTCGAATGTTGGCGCTTCCAGGGGCACACTCACTGCGTTCACCGACGGACTCTAACGAGACACTGTCTTCACTAACAATTCTCTCGACATGACCACTGGCTCCGTCAATTCTATTCGAACCACCCACTGAAACAAACGATCCACGTCGCGAGATGACTTTTCGATGACTCCATCGCGATCTACCGTTCGAGGGGTTTCACTGTTCGTCGAAGCGTTCACCGGGCAACTTTTGGACACCGATGCGAAGAGGAAAGAAGAGTGGTTAGAATGACGACGACGACGACGACGACGACGACGACACTGGTTCCGCGGATAGTTGAAACGATTTCGGAAAGTCGACGGGTCCCTCTGGAAACCGGAGGAATCAGTTTCCGGATAGACAGTCCGGGACTGGCGTGTTTTGGTAGTCGCAGCCGTATCTCGGTGTACCCGTTGGGGGCCACTAACTATAATTTCGGCGGTTCGTGTGAGGCAACAGCCGTTGACGCACTGGTCCATGCCAACACACGCAGCATCCCTTTCCCCTTTCCTGGTTCCTCTCTCACACCCCGCCGCCACCCCACTCCTTTCTCTCTCCTTCTGTCTCACTTCAACACGGTGTCTTGCTCTCCTCGTCTCGTCGGCCGGGCCGGGTCGGGTCGTCTCTCTTTTCGTCCCTCATTCTCGGCTCGCCTGGCCCTCTTTCTCTCTCGCCACCGTTGCTCTTTATCGCTTTATCTCCCACCGGACCCCTAACCCTCTCTCTTTCCCTCTCTTCCTCCCTCTCTCCTGTTCGGTTTCTCTCTCTCTCTCCGCATCCCCATCGGGTCGACCCTTTTGCGGTGTGGCTCGCGTGCGTCCAACGGTGGGAGGGTTTCGGTTCGATCGATCTATCGAACGCGATTCACCGGGCCGCCAGTTTTTTCCTTCGACTTGGACGAGCCTCGGCGAACACCGAAACTCGCGGCGTACGACTCGTAACGAGTCCCGTTATGTTTAATTAGCCGCCTACCGCCCACCGCCCACCGCCTACCGCCGCGCCGCGCCGAAAGTTAATGAGGAGACGCCGCCGACCGGCATTGTCCACCCTGTTTGCCGCTGACGACTGTTCCACCGCCGATCCCCAGCCGATCGACGATGAGGATTCGTACAGGGGATGATCCATGGGGTTTCGCAGCCGGAGAGCAGCGATTCTCTATCGATCCTTTGGTGGTTGAAGCGGGATCAATTTTTCCTGGCATGTAGGTCGGAGATATTCGAATTAAATGTTTCTTCCCAAGAACGTCGTCGTTCGTTAACAATAGAAAATTTTTAGAAAAATTGTTTTTTTAATTCTTCAATCAAACATAGTTGGAGAACAAAACCACAATTGTCTCATTTTCGCCGGAACAATTTAGAAAGATCGTCTAGAAAGTGTTTTTACCAGAAGATTAATTACGAATCGGTCCAGAGCGATCCGATGCAAGAAATATGGAAGATCGGTGTATCGATCTTCCGACCAGAAATCCCCGCGTCATCTAGCGTGTTTGCCCGCCGGCAAGTCCGCGACCGGCCGGCTATCGTCAGGATATATTCGCACAGGAAATGGGTAGTTCCATTGTTTGCACGTTCGTACAAACAGTGCAGCTGCGAGGATGCGCCGGAATCGGCTCTCTCTCTTGTTTGATTTTCGAAAGTGAAGCTCCATTGTAGCGTGCGCCGGTGTACACCGGCTAGTCGGCAGGCTTCAATCGCCGCACCGGACGAAAGAATCGAAGAGGACACTTGGAAGGAACCCGACGCCATGCTGGAAGATAGCACGAGCCGAACCGGGGCTCAACGAGCACTTTGTTCGCCCGCCAATCAACGATTCACGATTATCCGATCGCACGGGGAGATAACAGTGGAAACAGTGCATAGAGCCATCCCATTGACTTTACCTGCCTCTGCGCTCGTCAAATAGAATTCATGCGATCGAAGACAGGGAAGACACTTCATCCTTACGGTGTTCGCATCTGTGCAAATTTTAATTCTGTGGGAATACGGATTTGAAAACCGATACGAGTAGACAATTTTTAGCGTGTTTTAACTTTATTAGAGCGTCGAGACCTGTTATGAAAGCATGATTAGCAACTTTTTCAGTGTTTGTGGGCCACAAAAAACGCCGAGAATAATAGTAACGAAGTAAGGATTTAATTATCGTGGAGTTACGAAGAATCTAATGTTGCCCGAATGCGAGTATCGAGACGAAAAATTGTTAGTCACGTGTTCGAGCGATTGATCGGTAGATTTTTGCAACAGAGGTGATGGGCAATCAGGTTGATTCGCGAATGAGAATCAATGCTCGGTTGGTTTGTGGATCGTTCGGAAATGGTCGGACGGCAATTCGGAATTTAAGAATAAAACGCTGGTGAGTTGGGACGGTGACGTCGGTCGACGTTGGGTCAGCGAAACGCAAACGAAAACGCAGGAAACAGAGGGTTTGGCGCCGCGGCGCCCCTCCAATCTGTCGCTTATTTGAATAACAGCAACGAGGTCCGCGGAATGAATCGCGGGGGCAGCAGAAGTACCGGTATTCAGCGGCGAACGATCGTCGACGAGACGGTGACAAACAGCGATACGCTCGAAACGTGGAAACTGGACGGCCGTCGTCGTATTGACAAACGACCTAACGCCCGTGTGGACCGTTGCGTTCGACGAGATTCGAATTATCTCTGCTGGAGCTTGTCAATGCAAATGCCATACCTACATTCAATTACCGCTCGTCACGCTCCGATCACCGCGTGAACGCCGAACCGCGGAATATTCCCGCTCGATTTCTTTTCGAAATCGCACCTCCCCCTTGCCCCCCACGCCTATTCGATTTTTCGAGACGATTAAATCGATCGACGTACAACGTTCCTCTTCCCAGTGTTATCGCCGCGAATCTTTTTAGAGCCATTACTTTTTCTGTGAATGTGTTTCATTTGCTTGCTGGTAATAGACGACAATTCTGACACTCTAGAATAGATTTATTTTTGTTGGACATAGTTTGAGGAAGATTGAACCGTTAACAAATAATATCTTTCTCCCGTTGATGCAATATCCATCGTTTACGGTAACGAAGAACATTTTTGTTATAATCATCTCTTCTTTGAAAATCATTCCTGAGCGATCGAAACTAGAAGAACGTCACAATTTAGTTAATCCGCTGTTCGCGAAGGAGGTTCGCAATTAGTACTAAAAAAAGAGCATTAGAAATGTGGGGACAGAGCGAATAGTTAGTATTTGATGAGCGCCGGGGTGACAACGGCCGGACGATTACATCGATTTCCCAGTGAATGAGGATCGCTCGATCAACACAAAACAGCCCCCGGACAAGGGGACGAGTGACACTAATTAATGGTTTCGGCATCGATTAATGATCGGCGCCAGGTTCGCGGCCCGTGTCCGTGCTTCATTAGCGAGAATCAGTTTTTAATGAGCATCATGACCTCGGTAAACCGCTCTTCTCTCGAGCCGCGCACTCGTCCCCATTTTTCCGGTGTCGGTCGCATACCAATATTTAAAACGTGAAAAGGGGAGCGCGAGAGAGAGAGGGAGAGACAGAGACAGAAACAGAGACAGAGAGAGAGAGAGAGAGAGAGAGAGAGAGAGAAAATCAGAGAAAACTTCGAAACCGGTGAAAATCCTCGTGTGGTCATTATCCGGCGTAAACATTCGGATAAATTCGCGGCCGATAACGAACACGAGTCGGTGGGGAACACCGACAGAAGAATAATACACGCGAAGAATAATATTCAGTTGTCCCGGACGCGGGGCGTCGTAATTTCATTGAATTTAATACGTTCGCAAAACAGTTCTCTCGGTTTCCCCTCCATTCTGCCACGGTGTCGATCGATCGATATGTTCCCGCCAACACACGTTGTCGCTTTGATCCGCGAGATCAACCTGTGGAACACGTGCCCGCCGCGTTCTTTTCGATAAACGCGCGCGCGTTAAACCGAACCGCTCGAAATATCTGGGCAAGAGCGATATCGCGCAAACAGCCCCGGATCCGAGAGCCGGCCGTGGGCATAATAACGAGGCTAATGGAAACGCAATCCGAAACACGTGTCGTTGAAGGAACCCCGGCATACGGTTCAGCGTGGAGCGGCAAAGCGGCGCGTGATCGAGCCGCAGACCCGATTCATCGAAAAACCACATTCCGCGGGGATCGATTATCGCCGCGGAAACAGTCCGATATTCTCTACTCGTCCCGACAACGACATACCGGGAAACACCGGGTAGCAGAGCCCGCACGGAAGAAAACGAGAAATCGGTTTGTCTGACCACCGACCGGATCATTCCCCCGACACTCGCGCGAGCCCCCTAATTCTTGGCTTAACATTCGTCATTCATCATTTAACAAACCTGTATAAATTAGTCTCGTTCAAATTAGTCGAGTTTCAAATGTATTTGCCAAGAAGGCTTAATGTTTCATATTTCTCACAGAATCTCTGCTTCGTCTTTTAACAGAACCTTAGGGGGACCAGCCTCAGAATTTCCTACATTTCAAGTGTTAATCATCGACGACCTAGAATATTCCCGGCATTCTTCAACGAATCCTCGCACCTAACTCTGCAGAAAAATCTGCATGAACAACGAACGACCTAATCACGCAACCTTCTCCCTCCAAACGAATGCTCGACAGAATCCCTACTCCAGAATCAACAAAAACCAACAACAGGGCACAAAATGCACAGTACCCTGGCGAAATCGTCATCCGTATCATTCATGAATCGAACTAAACACTGAACCCTTTAACAACCCCTGGACTGGCACCAATGCGCCTCAGGAATCACCCTCGTTTCTCCTTCACTCGCTCGATTAATCGAGAACGGCCGATTGTAAAGTATCGTCGATTTTTCCACGGTCAGGAGCCAGCTGTCTCTCTCGTATATCCAGGATCACAAGAGAACGTTGAGAACAATAATAACAACAAACAATAACAACAACAAGAACAATGATACGGTATCGAAAACAGCAGCAACAAGAGGTGGCCGATGGGAGCACGTGTCGCTTGGCCGCCGTGCGTGGTCGAGCGCGGAGCAGAGCGGAGCGGAGCGGACCGTACCGAGCGGAATCGGAAAAAAAGGAAAAAGTTTTTCGAAGCGTACCATGCGTGTGCGGACAGCGCGCGCGTGCTTCGAGAGAGAACCGGTTCGTTCGTCGGTACGCTCGATTGGACAACAATACACGAGGAGAACGGTACCGGGGCACGAGCAGAAGCAGCAACAACAGCACAGCACCACCAGCAACCGTGCCGCGTGAACACTACACCGCCGCCCCCTTCCCCCGCTGCCCCCATCCCTTAAAATCCCCTCCGTTCGTTGGAAAGACACCCCCGACCAACCCCCGGACCATCGACGATCCTCTCGCTTCGACGAAACGGTGTGTTTCACTCTAACGAGCACGACCGCCCCACTGGAACTGGAACTCGATCCCCTCCGACGATGCCGAGCAACCCCTACCAACGAAAAACCACCCCTACCACGTGCACAGGCCGCCCCTACAACGACGACGACGGGGCGAGCATAGGGAGAGACCAGAGAGGGGTGGCCACCGACGGAACATGTGTAACACGCAGCCTTGATTACACGCGGGCTTGTAAAAATTATTATTATGGCCGTGAGCCCGCCAACCGGCCATCCCGACACCCCTCGACTGCCCGAATTTCATCCTCCGTTCGACGTTTTTTAAACGAAAGCGCGCGAACCGACCGATTGTTGTTGCTTCGCCGCGAGGAGGATTGAATTTTTTGTTTCGCGGACGGATTTTTCAGAAGGCTGGGGATGGGTCTGCGGGACGACATTCTTGGTGATTAAGAATTCGGTGGTTGTATTTATGAAGGGATAGTTTTTTGAAAATATTTTTCAGGAGGTCTGATGGATTACGTACCGTTCTATTTCAATCCTTGAAGACATAGTGGAGTGAATCTTGTTTACTCTTAGGTACGTTTAATTTTTTAGTTTTCATTTTTGTATCACCGTGAATAGTTTGAATTGGCCAAAGAAATGGTTTGGTGCGCTGTAACAGTGGAAATAAAATGTTGAACGAAACCTAAAACGAGTGTCTCGTCATTTAATTCCGTTCGAAATTGTTTACTGTCTCGTAATAATCAAATTTGGGAACGGTAAAGATGCAGCATTAAATCGAAAGGGAATATCTTGTTCATCGAGCTCGGAATTGCAATTACTTTCTTTATAACATCAATGACGCCGCGTATGGGAATGCGCAATAAATGATTTTTCCTGTCCGACTGGCAGGAATATATTAATATTACAGACGCGAACGTTACGAAAGAATCGACGAACGAAAATGTTGATCAATCGTTTCGGCGAATACCGCGTTCCGCGGAGACACGGAGAGCGAAACCGCGTTAATTCCTGCGTAACCGATGAAAAGAAAAAACAGCAGAATACCGTTCCATGCCAGTAGTTCGATGCGGCTGGCATTTGTCTGCTTCAGCAGATCATCGGCCGACCCATTATCCGAATTATATTCCACGCGCGATAAATAAATATCACGTGAACCGAATAATCGATCCACCGTTCAACGACCAAAATATATTAAGAATTTCTCTTTCAATTCTCTGCGCCACACCGCGCCGGCCTTTGCGGCTATTAATCGCTGCTATTTTTTCACCGAATCTGCCAACCAAAAATTATCTTAACGATCGATATAGCTTCATTAAAAATTCTTCCGATAACCACCGATCGTGCAAATAAATTCTTTGTCTGGATACTTTCATTCTAATGTTACAAATTCCATTTTCATTCTGCAAATTATTTCTTTTACCTTCATTCTAATCCTATAAACAAATTCTTTCGAAACGTTTCAAGCGAGCGTCGATCGCGCAAATAAATTCGTGGAAGAACTTTCAAGCTGTGGTTAATTTTAGGAAGATATTGTGTGAGAGATTGTTTCGGTGCTCGGAAATAGTTTGACGAAACTGGCTAACTTAGAAGTTCGGTATTCTTCGAAGAAAAATAGTTGGACTATTCAAATCGATTCTGCGTAAATGCTTACTTTAACAATTTCAAAAAATTATTTAATGAGACTGTGCAACTGTGCTTTATTCTACATATAATTTTGTGGTTGCAGGTTTGATCTGAAAGTGTCAGAAAATTTCCGAGTTGTTTGTTTTGGAAGAATAGGTGGAGGGATCTGCAAAAAGATGATTTCTCGCGGAGAGGCGATCCAGAACAGTCGATCCACAGAGCCAGTTTGTGACCGAGGACTACAAGCGGCTTCCCTGGTTTCTGGTCGAAGTGGGGCTAACCGCAGAAACGGAGGCAAGATGGCAAAAGTAAGTCGAGAGTCGAGGGGCGGCGCTGTGGCCTGGCCAGCCCACCGGCGCATCCTCGTTCTTCTCTCTCCAACTCCAGCTAAGATCTCCGAAGAAGATACGCTCGCGAAAACGTGCCACCATTTTTCACCTTTTCCAACTCTCTCGCTACATCTCCGTCCACACACGAATTTAGAAAAGCATTCAATTTAAATCCTTCCTTAATTATTCCAATTGTGACCAATTTTTATGTTTCTGTACTTTTGATTCACGGATAATTTAGGTTTGATTTTCTAGACCTTTTATTGGCCCGTGTGCGGTTGTCAATTTTTAATAAAATAAACTTTGCAACAATCTGGAGTGAAATAGACATTGTTTAAAATTCTTCTAACGTTTTTACTGGTTTAAATTACACCTACTTATTTTTGTCATAAATGCATCGAATCTGCTGTCTAGTTATTAATATTGCTATTAATCTGGCTTGTTGGATCTTGAGATTGTGATTCAATTATTTGTACAGAGAGAACGTAAAAAATTTCTGTAAATTCTTGTGGCATTTTTCCGGTATTCCGAGGATTGTCATTGAATGAAAATGATTGGGGACTTTCCTCTCTCGCGGAAAACAAAGTTCGCGCGCGCAGACCGAGGGGTCGTTGACTTCCAAATTGCGGGCTTCGGACGAAATCCAAAAATCCTTTGGAATACCCCACAGAAGTCCAGAATAAACATTTCCTGAACGGTTAGTAGCGAAAAGGGCAGCATGCCGAGGGGGTCGAAGGGAGAGAGAACGGCTGCGGTTTCAGGGGGTGGTGAGGTTGGCCTCCAGACGCCAGGGGTTGCGAGGGAAACGATGTAGGTGTGGAGACCACGTGTCGGAGGAAGACGGATCCTCCGGACTACTAAAAGTAGGCGCGGAATGCTCATGGTCGTGGCGGAAAGCTTCAAAGAAAACGGTGAATCGTTAAAAGACGTCTGGCTGCGTTTTACGCGCGCGCCATCGACGGACGAAAAGAACCGGAAGCCATCAAACCCAATTCTAGTTCCTGGTTCTTCTAAATAATTTCCCTGAGCGTCGAACTAATTTTTAATCTCGTTTGATGACCCTTCGAGCTGCGCGAAGTGGCTCGTTTGGCCCGTCAAATAATTCCCTCGTTGCATATTATATATTCTTATAAAAATTTAAATTTAAAATTTTATAAGAACGTTTTCTTGTGTCAAACTCGCAATTATGATCGTTGGTTTATTCGAGAGGGAAATAAAACATTTCTGCGCGAAGTTTATTTTTCTTTTAAATAATGGATCGTACCACACGAAGTCATTTTAGATTTGTTGTAAAATTATCTGTAACAATTTAAAAATGTTTGAATGTTCAGGGAACGAGATGCGGTAAGAATAATGTTAACAACGGTGCAGTTAATGGATAGATCATGTTCGCGAGCGGACGTTGTCCACGGAGGGTGGGAACGCGAAATAGTTGAGGCGCGGTGTATAAACGCGTTCGGATTTTTGCGCACAGGTGGCTTAAATAAAAGAATTTATATTTCAGCGCTCTTTCGAGCCGGACTCGTAGAAAACGTCAGCCCTGTTCGCGGCAGTGCTCAGAGATGGCGACACGGAGGCACTTTTATCGCCCCGGTGTGACGGGGGTTGCGCAACCCCTTTTTCGCCACGCGCCATTACGGCACCGCGCGCGTCGCCGTATCCTCTCGTAATCAACGAACGATGTTTTAATAATTATGCGCCGATATCGCGGTTCTCCCTGTAATTATTAATCGTTCATCATCCGACGATATTCTCCACGGGATACAGCGGGGTAGGGTGAGTTAACGGAGCTTTAATTTCCAATCATATTTCTTTCACGAGGCGCCGGGGCGAATTTAAGTCCATGGTGAAATGATATCGCTCATTACCGGTGCTCGCGTATATACCTGACACACGCTGAATTATTCGTACCGATCATTTTTTAACGCCCCTCCTAGCCAAGAATGTTCAATAAAACGGCCGAACAGACACGCGCGGGAAATTTCGAGCCGAAAACGCGAGAGAGCCCGTGAGAGACGCACCCTGTTGTCAATATTAAAATGAAACGCTAATAAATTTTTCTAAAGCAACCCAGACGGAGAGAGAGCGAGCGAGAGAGAGCGAGAGAGATACGACTGCAATTATTGCGCGAAATGAGCTCCGAACGAAATTAGCCCGTTCGTAAATATCACCCTGGAGACAAAGCCTGGTGACGGATCGCGGCGATGGACCGTGAATATCGACGCTTGTCAAATTCCATCGAAAAATTATCCACGATTCTAATGATTAAGGATCAAATTGTGGATAGATTGGTGACACATTGCAAATGCAGAGAATAGCGATTAAATAAGATTGAATTTACTGAAACTTTGTACAGTTTTCGTTATCGTACGTGCCCATAATTATGAAAGTGGTCTAAGTGTATATGTGAAAAAATGAGTCCTCTAGCGGGTCTAGGAGGAAACGCTCCCTTTCCTTTTCCTCCTCTCTCTCACATTTCTAGCCGCCAAATAAGCTAAATGAATTCAATGTCATTTATACGATATTGTAAATAATGAACCAATAGACGGTGCTTGTTATTTCAACGTTATATGAAATTCGTTTATTCGACACAAGGAATATATGACTTACACCACTGTCATAATTATGGGCACATACGTGCTTAAATAGTCAATATTTCAAACAATTTCGAAGAAGATCATCGTCTCCAATCTTGCGGAGAATCGTAAACGCGAGATCAACCGCAACGAAACCACCCCACCACCTGCTCCAACCTCCTCGATCTCTGGATCGCAATCGAGGCCACGTTTCTCATCCCCCGTTCCGGTAAAAAATCATCGGGCGGTTGTCGCGGGGGTGGGGGGCAAACATCCCGCAAAACCTTAACCACCCGAATGGTACTGTTTTAATGTAATTCCAGGGCCGGTTTGTCGTTCGGCTCATGCACGCATGTAACAGCGCGAGCGACAAACCCGTCGACCAGCGCGAGCAGGTCGGGAAGAGAGACAGAGAAACGGTAGAACGTACTCCGTCGGTGGGAACGGGAGAGAGTAGGCGAACGAACGTGAGAAAAAGACCGAGAGGCGTAGAGGGGGCGAATAGTTGTCGAAGGGGAGCGCGATGTACGCACAGGTGAAGGTAGAAAGAGAAGAAATGACCGGGGCTGGAACGCGCGCTGCGAGAAAGAAGGACGATCCGTTGGAAAGAGATCGTGGAGACCTGTGGCGGGGGCACCGAAGCCGGGGGGGGTTGAACCGTGGGGGTGTGAGTGAACTGGAGAGAGACAGAGATGCCTAGAGAAACGGGAGAGAGCGAGAGAGCGAGAGAGAGAGAGAGGACGCAGTGTTTTGTTCGCGCGCGATGGACGCGTCGCCATAGCGACCGGCGGTTGTTTATTATTGCGTCCAGCGGTCGTGTGTGGGGCGGTGTGGAAGAGAGCACGGGGTAGTTTACGCGACGAGGGGGCTCGCGGGGGTTGAAAAGGGTTAGAGGCGACCAAGGGGGATGGGCGGTGGTAGCGGGGGCGGAAGCCTGGCGAAGGGCGGAAGGACGCGAGAGGAAAGGGGTGGGAACGTTGGTGTGCAACGAGGGAGTGGCGGCCGACCACACGAGGCCGAAAAACACACTCTCCGCCAAACCTACCCCCCTGCTACCACCCCCGTACACCGCCGCCTCCACCCTGCGCCGGTGGTAATGAGAGTTCGATAAAGCGCCGTTACCAGTGTGTGACGTCAAGCCGGTTTCTCTCTCTTTCGCTCTCTCACTCTCTCTCCCCCTCTCTCTCTCTCTCTCTCTTGTTCACCAATCTCTCGCACACCCCTTGCGGTCCCTTTTTCTTTAGTCCTTGTTCGCCACCCCCAGAATCCCCACCACCCCCTCCCCCGATCCATCTCGCTCTTCGGAACCGCGAACTTGCTTTTTCGGCCTTTTTTCCCGACGTTTTTCGTTTGGCTGTTCGACTATCCGGTGCCACGGTCACTCGATGTTCTTTCTTGCTTGCGGTCCCTTTTCTTTCCTCTTTGCTCGTGGACGTGGGACAGAATTGTCCTGTTTCTGGGTTTGGTATAGCTGTTCTCTGGTTCGCTGTCGTGTTCGTTCTTACTCTCTTTCTCTTTATGCTTTACTCTCTCTCGCTCTTTCTTGTGGATTTTTGCTGCTGGACTCCTTTCTTTATTCCTGCTTTTGGCATGGATCCTTTCAATCTTGTGCTGTGAACGCTCCATTCTGTCTTCCTTCTCTTCGTTCATTCTAGCTGGTTCAATCGCACTGACTATTCAGAATCGCGTCGGGCAATGCTCTTTTATTTACCAAATGAATAAAATCCAAACTTATCACTAGATTCCGGAGAAATATACACTATGCGCGAAGGATACAAGGATACAAGAATGTTGATAGAACCAAAATATTTTGCAAGAAGATCTGTCCACTTGTTACTCTCGTCAGAAATCACAGTTGCCACATTTCGGCACACGATTTTATCTTGTTTCTCCCGCTCCTTTTCGGATTGGTGTATTTGGGAGCTAGCATGCTCGACTTTTTCGGTGACTGTTAACAGTGACGGAGTCGGTCGGTGTAGGAATATATGTGTACACGTATGTGTGTATGTGTGTGGCGAAAAACGAGAGCTAGGAAAAGTTGGTTGGAGCGAACCGGAGCCGCGTGAACACGCGCGGCCAGCACATTTTTTCACCGACGATAAAAACGTCGCGGTGGCTTGATGGGTATCATATTTTTCGCCGGGGCACCGGCTACAATTTGCTCCGGCCCGGCGCAGCGGTGTTGACGCGGCTGAAGCACTCCGCTGCTGCCATGATCGCGTTGGACGCTCTAATTGCTTTCTGATCTCCGGACGCCGCCGACTAGCACGCCTTTTTCCTTCAATCTTTGTCCTCTTGTTCGCACCGGGCAGACTGCATGCAGACGGGACCTGTCTCTTTTGCTTCGAAGCTGACGCTAGCCTTTTCGACCTTTCTCTGCGATTGCTGATTTGTTTACGTCCGTGGCACCTAGGGGAAAATCGGCCTGTTAGCATGTTGGCATTCGACGTCATCGAATCAATCATTTATCTTATAATCGTTTAGCTGAATTTTATTTTCAATTTATTTATTAGGTTTACATCAGGTTTTACGACGTTTTGTTCTATGATTTATTTTCTCTCTTAATATGTCCAATAGGTTGAAAATAGTGTAACAACATTTCGAGTTCGTCTAATGTTTTTAACGTTCTAATTTGCACACATTCATTTCTGTCATAAATGCATAAAATCAAACTTGAATACACGAATGTTCCTAACTGTCGGTAAAATGATTTCTTGAGGGGATTTATACCGATTTGGAGTAGTTTTCATAGTTGAAGGAGTCAGATCTTTTGCAATCGACGCGCCGCTGCGTCAGTTGATTATTGCCACATGGGTAATCTCGCAGTGGATCGTCAGTGGCCAGCCAAGGGGTGATTAGAAGACGTCGAATCAAACCGTAATTAATCCTGAACCGAAGGCAACGCACCTGTTCGAATTCCTGTGACCCCGCGTTCTGACCCTGGAAACTTCAGCCCCCTTTGCGCAGGGCTGACGTTCAAGACGTGCGCTAATTAAGAACGGCATCTCACTACGCAGCTGCCACCCAACGCTCCCGTTGTCGGGAATTATTAAACGGCCACGAGGAAGCGACATAAGGCCGACGGGTAACCAGAGACAGCACGAGCCTGACCCAAACTATGTTCTTACACTTCGATCATGAGAGTTTCGATTCGGATCGAGAACTTCATTTCAATCTACTGTTATCTTTCGCTGAAATTGTTGACGATTCGTCTCATCTTCGGTACGAGTGTCTTTGAATTAATTGATCAAGCGTATTTAATAAGAAATGAATTTCTTCTGTTTCTGGAAAGATGTCATCCAGAAGCGTGTTCATCAATTTTACCACTCCGATAAAACATTCGATAAGAAATTTCTTTTAGAAACTGAAGATAAAGCGCAACGAGACTTCCTGTGCTGTAGAATATCTTTAGAACGTATGTTTTAAATAAGGACACTTCATACCGAGTGCCACAGTGGTTTAAATAATCATCGAGAAGTAGGCTACATATTTAACTTTATCACGGAACGAAGAACTGGAACGCTGTTTCTATTTCGAAAGATCGGAATATTTTTCTGATCCAGGAATTCCAATTTGGTGAACATCTTTGAATATAGGTCAACGCGTAGAGCAATTAAATTTTATCACGCTAGATTTTAACTACCGTAGATCAATAGAGCCGTCATAGACGTCAAATAATACAGAAAAAACAAATAGAAAATATTTAAAATCATATAAAAGTGTCCAAAGTGCAATATAACAGGACGATAGAAAAATTTAACATTGTTCGTTCGATCACGATGGTCTTTACGGGAAAAATAGTTAATTCTGGATGTGTCTTTGGCACCAGAGCCGTGCTAACGATTTTTCTCCTCGAAGGGGATCCGCGGGAACACAGACGCGGAAGACGGGTCAGCACCGGAAGTCCGGAAGCCTATCTGCGCCTCGGAATCTGTACCGTCAGCTCTGCGATTCGGCTATGTGGAGAGGCTCGAGATTAAGGGAGAAGAACGACGGGAGAGAACTGATAGAATCGTCCACCTTCATTCGCCCGAGACAGCAAATTGTCTCACCCTCTAAAAAGTCAGGAATCCTCGATAAATCCCGATTAACGTGAATCAATGCAGAACAAAACCTCGCCTCGCATAGAAATCCCGAAATCTGATCACCAGACCCGAACGATTCAACTGCAAAATTTCATACTTGCTCGCTCTTTAATTCGTCGAAACTCTTTTATTCGTCGAACCTCATAGATGGACGAAAAAGTTCTCGAACTTTTCAACAAAGTTTAATGAAGTAGGAAATTTTTCCGACGAATCAAGAGGTTGGAGAGCAGAATATCTAGCCGGAGAAGGTAGTCGATGCTGTCAGCGAGCGGTGCAAAGGTAGTTTCACGGTTCTCGGAGGGAAGTATGGCGACGGGAACGAGCGGAACGAGCGGAACGGCGGCGTTTACTCGCCGCGCGTTTCACCGGAGGGGCATCCGGCTCACCTGCCTCCGCCCCGCGATAATTTACTCTTTTTTCGGTCACCGATTCGGCCGGCCGGCGCTAATTTACATTTACGAGCGAGATCGGCTAATTGCCGGTTAACCGGTTGGCCGAGCGCGCGCGGCGATATACGAAATGCCTGGGGTCCGAGGCAGTTTGTTGCCTTTCCGATAGCAACTGTCGTTCGCCGTGAGAACCGTGCTCGGGCCCCCACCGACATCAATTACCTCCATTTTCTTTGAGCGAGTCGCTCTCGCAACTTCCACGAAAATAAAAGTGGAATCGGGGGGGAAATTAGCGTGAACGATACCGAGGGAGCAGACCGGCCGTCATGTTCCAGGACCCTTGCCAACGGGATTAAGCAACTCGCACGTTTGCAGCGAATATTTTGCAACATCGACGGAATTGCACCGGGAGAGAATACCGCCTGGAAAAATGTTCAGCCTACAAATGAATCCGCGGATCTCGCAATTAACGCTTCTAGTACCGCGTCTCCCATCGATGGGAAAATACTTGATCCCTATCTCTTGGCCTTCCGAAACACTATTTTTGATCGACCGTTTGTACTCGGAGCTATTTAAACTCGGAACTGAAACATTTCTTCCTAGCTAGAATAATTCCATTCTACGTATACGATGTTTTTCGTAAAATTCTTAAATATTTAGTACCAAGGGTTGAACTTCTGAAGAAGTTAGAAAAGCTTTTCTAACTATCGTGCAACTATAACGAAAGTTACTGCGCGGAAAGTTTGTTGGGGTCGCGAGAGACCCCGGTATACTGGTTAAAGGTTAAGGGCTGACGTAATAAAGGTAGGGTCTAATTGAAGCATTCACCACTGCGCGAAGTTAAGTGAAAATTATGAAGCATCGTGTGGAGAGTAATAAAGAGCGATAGTAGAATGTCGAGAGAGGAGTTAGGATTGAGTTTGTAGAAAATCGGGAGCGGAAAAGGAGGAGCCAGTGGCGTAGATCAATGGTCCGTGAGCTGTTCCTTCGCGAGCCGGCAATTTTCCGGCGCACTGCCGGCCAGAGATACGGGGAAGACAAACAGCCGTGTGATATGGAGCCCGTAAAGACCACCAAAACGTAAACCGTGATACAGGCGCCAACGAACCAACTCGTCGCCGCAATGTGTTATCGTTGGTAAACGAGTTGCCCTGTCACTCGCTATTCATCTCTAATTCTGCCCGCGCCGCCACTACCGTCGCCACCGTTGTTGCCGCCGACGCGCGTCGGCTTTACGCTTTAGCAAGATGAAACTTTAATTTCGGTCGGGAACAAGAAACAAAAAAAACCAATTATCCGCCGGCCGGGGGCTGCGAATGATCCGCCGGCCGCGTTTCCTATATTTATGGCCCTGTCCGCCGGCTTGTTGTCGATTAATCGGCCCGGACCGCATCATTTTTATTTATGCTTCGGTATAAACCCCTCTACCTCTTCCGACCTCATCCCCGCGCACGGTAAAAACACGTTGGTCGATATAATTGCTCGGACACGCTACTTAAATAACTGAGTCCACGCCAACTTCACGCTTTAACCCTTAGCGCTGGAACGGCGACTCTGAGGCGCCACAGAAAATTGCTGCACCATTATTCAAAATGTTGTTTACGGTATTACATAAATCGGTATCTAATTAATTACTAAACATTTATGAAAATATCCTAGGTCGGAAGAAATGTTTAATATTCGAGTTAAAATAGCTCCGAGGGACTCCTGTTCCTGGGGACCTCTTAATTAAAATTTCTTGGTCACTAGGGGTGATTTTTAGGATTTACATGACGTCAGCGAAATGGCAATAATTTTTTAAATAAATTGGTTCTGTACGCGAGAAGGCAGAAAAATGTCAATTTTAACTATAAATATTTTTTTACATCGAATACAGAGCGATTGAAGTCTCTATTACAAGAACGATTCAATTTTCTATTATTTATATCTCTATTATTTATATCGCGTGAACACTTGCCTAGCAATTAATATCGCAGAGCCAAAGAAAATGTCAATTTTAAATTTAATTACTTTTTTACATCGAATACAGAGCGATTGAAGTCTCTATTACAAGAACGATTCAATTTTCTATTATTTATATCTCTATTATTTATATCGCGTGAACACTTGCCGAGCAATTAATATCGCGGAGCCAGAAAAATTTCCGGACTCGCGGCGGTATTTGTATCTCCGGGCAGTTCTGCATTCGATCGTGCGAAAAAAATCGCAGTAGCGACATACCGAACAATCGAAATTTGGTTGGTCGACCAAGGGGTGAACAACCCCGCCCAATGATTGCAGGGCCGTTGGTAAATCGTGTTGACGCCGACAGAAGGGTTTCGGAATCGAACCAAAATCATCCTAGTTCGCGTGAAGAAGATACAAGTCTCTGGAAAGATAAATGTAATTATGGGTTGGTTCGGTGCCGGGAAATTATGGCAGACTATCATTGATGGCCGTGAGGGGATGATGAACGCGGATTGGCATTTTCCAGCGTCGAGCAGCGTGCGCTCGGGTCTCATGTACGCGTACACACTCCGCACTCGGTTTGTACGTTAAAGCGAGGTCCAACGCAGTACCTGTCACGGTCCTCTGGCATCAGCCGCCCCCTTTGCCACCCACACGCCCCCGCACACACGGCCACCACGCCGTTCCATCGTGGGCTCGCCGAGCGAACCACTCGGTTCGGTTTTTAGTTAATGCTCGCACCCATCACGTAGCCAACCACGTCGATGGACTTTAACCCATTATGGTCGCGTCCGTATCGCGAGACACAGTGTTTGGTTATTTTCACCGGGGTGTGGTTCCTTGAGGGATGAGCATGATTAGGAGACCCACAGAGCGGACTCGATTTTTATCCTCATTTTTTGAAGAGCGATGCAAATTTTGTGTACCGGGGGCGTCGATATATCCGAGGCTTTCGATTTCAAGGGTAGTTGGGTTCTTTAGGGATGAATTTTTATATTGCCCACAAAGTAGCAATTCGCTAGAAATCTCTAGACGCTCGCCAATTCCAACGTACCGCGTTCAACCCCAAAAATCACCCCCGAAAATTCTTCGTTACAACCCCTCCCCACGATCTCCACTCCTACTGAAAAGCCAAACAAAAGAGAAAACCAATCTGCACAAGCCCAGCGGAAAACAAAAACCGAGAGGAAGAAATCAGCAACGGTGATCGGAGGGGGATGGTCCGGGGATGGAAAACTCGTGGAAAGAAAGCAAGACAGAGAGAAAAAAGCATCAAACAGTATACACGACGTCGAACAAACAACGTCAGACAGGTTACGACGAAAATCGTGTCCCGGTCGCGAGGGGTGGGTCGTCGGTGGTGCACACGGGCTTGTCGAGAGAGCGAGCGAACGAGCGAGCAAGCGAGAGACATCAAGAGAAAGGGGTTGGTTCGTTGCGCGGGGGTGGTCGCGGCCAGGGGTTGGTGACTATGGTCGAGAGAGAGAGAGAGAGAGAGAGAGAGAGAGAGAGAGAGAGGGAGAGGGAGAGGAGGACCAGAGGGTAGTGAATCGTCGGATCGCGGGATCCCGGTCGATCTAGCGGCGCTGGTGTTCTCCTCTGGAGAGGCGGAAGTAGCCGTGAAAAATTTTCCCGTCGACGTGTGGTGGCCCGTGTACGAGGCCAACGCCGCGCATTTCGCGGTGTTCGGGGTGTCGGGGGTGGTTCACCAGAGAGTGTACCGCGGGTTGGGTCACGGTGGGATGAGTCGCGTCCACGGTGTGCGGGCCCGAGAGTGTGGAGCCAGTGTGAGCGGTTAAAGCGAGCGGGACAGAGAGAATTCGGAGAGAGAATCGAGGCGAAAAAGGACGGAGAGAGACGTAGCGAGGGATAAAGGGAGACAGAGGGCGCGAGCGGGAGCGAGAGAGAATGATAGGGGGAGGAAGAGGGCGATAGGGGAAGAAAGAGAAGGAAATAGAGGGAAATGGGGGGCGAGAGGGTGGTTATTCGGCAGCGGAGAGTCGCGTTGGTGGCTCGGGGGTGGCCGGACGTAGGGGCGGAGGTAGTGGTGGCAGTGGGTGGCCGAAGGTGAGGGTATTTGTTGGCGCGAGTGGCTAGCCAGTCGGATTACCACCGGCAGGGTGATTCGAGGGGGGCTCTAGGGGTGTGCGCGCGGCTGCCCGAGGGGGTACGGGGTTGCAAGGGGGGCCGCAATACACACAGTGGCACTCGACGAAAAATGTAGCCAGAGAGCGACCGCCGCTGGAAAATTTACACGCATCACGAGGGCGAGGCTGAATGGCGAGGGTTAAAAGAGCATCGCTAATGGCCACCGCGTCGGTTATTTTGTGGATTTTTATAATACGACCGAGCGAGCTCGTGTCCCTTCTCTCTCTCTCTCTCTCTCTCTCTCTCTCTTCTCTCTTTTTTGAGAGAGGAACGAGCAACGATCTCTCTGTCCCGTCTTTTCGACGAGCTCTTTCTCCCGCGTTTTATCTGTCCCACCGACACACAGAACTCTGGACACAGCCGATTCCATCAGTTTTTCAATCCGGCTGATTTTCCTTCGCGTACCACCACCGCCGTCGACCAAACCACCCCCGATGCTACACCCCCGCACACTAGCCGCTGCCCGACCTCATCCTGTGTGCTCCACCGCATTTACGTGGATGAAATTGAGCGATAATGAAGGGCCGATTCGATTTTACTTCGAGCCAGCTACGAACCGCGTCTACGGATCTCACGGTGGAGAAACCGTTTCGCAAATAAGGGTGAGAGCGGGATCAGGAGTTTCGTGGAATTCGATATTTCGCGGTGGCAAGTGTTTTTCTGTGGAGTACCGAGCATGGGGAACGGTGTTATTCGTTGATCATTATTAGACCGCGGATATTTTGTGAAAATTATAAAATTGTCTGTCTCGATTCTAGGAAACTGAAAATAATAAATTCTTTGAATCCTTCGACTATTTGAAATTCCATCAGCACGGGTTTATGACATGCATGGAAGTCGCAGTTTAATAATTCTCTGTAAATTTTCTTGAAACTGCGCGAACCAATTCCACAGAAAATGATAAATAAATATAACGATATACACGAACGAGTCGCGATAGCAATAAACGAGCGAACGATAAGGAACGTTTGTAACGATCCCCAGCAAATTATTTCCGAGTCGCGTGGAAGACACGTCGGGAAATTTTAATTAGACAGCCAGCGGAAATAACGGGGAATTTTTTGATGAACGATTAAAAATTCACGCGTGTTCCTTTTCGACCGTCATTGCAGCTCGTTAGGCGAAATATACGCGTAACGAGAGGAAATTAACATTTCCTGGTTAAAATGCACGCGTGCATACAAGTCTCGCTGCGTTTAATTGTCGCACAAAGAACGGGTGTCGCCGGATTTAATCGAAGGGGGTTGACTACCTTCGCTTCGTGATTCGGGAATGACTGCCCGAACAGGATGGAAATTCGAGATATATATTTTTTAAGAATTCTCTGTGAAACACACAGCCCCGTGTGCTCGGCCCAGCCGCTATTTACAACACGAAACGCTTCTGACGAAAGGAAATGGCGTGCTCGAGCTCGGCAGGAAATTTTGGTAGCGTTCTTGTCCCTCCGAATTGTCATCGCTTCCTTAGCAACAAGTGTCTGATACTTCATCCACTCCCCGAATAAAGAGAGAACTTCTGCCGAAAAATTGATCAATGCACGAACACTGTTCAAACGTTAACCACGCGTTACAATTTTTAGTTAAATAGAAGTTTATTTCATCTATTAATTGTACGAAAGCGAGAACTGTATTAAATTTACTTTGATCATTTTATTCGTCGTGCTTCTTCCCGTATTCCTATTTTGTATAAGTGTACAAATGTCAGCAGTCAAGTAGTTGATAGATGGGGGATGTTCGACCGAAGAAAATATTTTTTGTGTTAATTGCAAGGGACAGGAATTAAACAGAATGCATTTAATAATTTTAATAAGTTGAGAATAATAGCACGGTATATATTTTTAAATAGTTCTAATATTTTTATTCTTTGACGACGCTTTCCCTTAGGTTTATCAATGACTACCAATGACCGCGGAAAATGTTAAATCAACAGTTCCCAGGGTGACACGACGTCGCTCGATTAACTTCGAGGAACATAACAGGTTCCACCGAACAGGCTACAAAAATGACCTGAAATCCTGCAGTACAAACCAGAAAAATCGCAAGCGCGACTAGCGGTGATCAAAAATCGCGTCGCATTAATAAACGATCTGGCGGGGGTCAACAAATTACGCGAAATTCGGTAAAAACGTTCGTTTGGCTGGTGTCCAGGTTTCGGTGATCCTGGATCTGTGGTGATCGAGGTCCGTCGTCCGGCTGGATCCATTAACCTGTGCGTCGGTCGGCCAGCGGGTTCTCACTTCCTGACATTTAGCAGGTGAAACACCGGAGAACGTGGCGCGCCCGTCCCCTCGGAGATGGCGGTGCGCCCACCCCCGTAGAGCGTAACGCTAACCCAGTGAAATAGATAGTCTCTCCAGGCTGGTATCGCGGCGGACACGAGCGAAGAGAGGAGGAGAGAGAAACGACTGAGAGAAGAGAGGAGAGGAGATAGAGAGTGAGCAGCCTTGTATGTAGTATATGCGTGTCTGTGTGCGTGTACGTAGGAAGAGAGAGAGAGGAAGAGTACAGGCTGGCAGAATCCATCCATATATCGCGGGGCCAACAAACCGACCGAATCTCGACAGGACGAATGGGTAGGCCGCGTTTTCACCGTTGCCACTCCGCACCGTTACCGGCGAGCCTCGGGCGGGCCTGGCCCCGAGTGTGCGGGTTTAGGCGTGTGGGTGGCTATAGTTACCCGTAACGTGGCACACCGATCCGCCACACCGGCTACCACTAACGAAAGCATCGGCTACGGAGAGCGAAAGAGAGAGCGAAAGAGAGAGCGAAAGAGAGAGAGAGAGAGAGAGAGAGAGAGAGAGAGAGAGAGAGGCCGGGTGACGCGGCCAGATATAAAGAGATAAAGAGGAACGGGGCAGAGAGAGGACGAGAGACAGAAACGGAACGATAGAGGAAGAGAGACTGAGAGAGAAAGAGGGGCGCGGACCTGCACGCCAAGCTAGATAGAGACGGAAAGAGACAAAGACATTAGGGGATGAAGAGGACCGAGCCAAGAGAGACAGAGACCAGCAGAGGTTACTGCCAGTGCAGCTCGGCACTCCGCAAATTTTCAACCGCCACCCACTCTCGACCACCCATCTCACCAACACACCATACGCGCGCACACACCCCACACTCACTTCTACCCCCATCCCCTTCTTTCTCCTCCTCATCCTCCCCCGCGCTGCCTCGCCATCAGCCACGGTTCGCCAACCCCCAACCCTTCCTCTATTCGAGCTCGTTTTTGCCGCGTCCACCGCCAGATCAATGGGGTTGCTAACACGGGTAGGTATATGTGTCCGTCCCCACCACCCCACCGGTCTGACCAGTCCGCCACCCCTCGCCAACCACCCCTCACAACCCCCGTCCCCCAAACCCTCGGCCAACCCTCCGGGCACCAACTACCCTCGCGATGCCTCCCCGCGACTCTGTACAGGGTGATTATAAAGTTTCCACGCACCGATGCTAAATGAATTGTCGGCCCTGCGACCAACTCGGCTTTCTTCGGTTAAGGGTCCTGCGATCTTCGAATTTCACTTTTTTTTCATTGTGGGATACTTGTGGGATATTTGGAAAGTACGGAGGAATGTGTCCTCAAGTTTGAAGAGCCTCTCAATTTCAGGCGTACAAAGTTGGATGGTAAAATTGATATTGAACATTTTATGTGTTTCTGCTTGACGTTACGTTTACGGACACTACACAAAATGAATATTGAAAATTTCATAAAAATGTTTTATCATAAAATGTAAAAAATTGATTTGTTACTCGCTTCGACGTTTGGCTTATTCTCTCTACGAATCGTTCTGGTTGTGGAAGGAACGATTGTCTCAAAGGCGAAGCAGATATCGAGCAGAGTTAATTCCCGAGCTTTGTCACGGAGTTTTCAACCCCCTGGACCGGCGGGATTTATCGTCCACGGAAGAGCCACCCCTCGTCGAGAAGTTTCGAGGTGGCGTTTTGCGGTTTACGTAGTCCGGATGACACTCCGCGCTCTCTTTTCCGGGAGACTTTAGTTTTTAATTGAACCCCCGGAATTCGTGAATCTGCTGCTGAGTATGTGAGAGCGATGCGAGTTTCGTGAGTAGGAGCCACCCCATGAAACTTTTGTAATAATATTTGAGCGAAATAAATGGGGATGCCTTTGAGCGGCTGGTCCTGCTAATTTTGGCATTGATCTGTAGCCGGCATTTTTTACGGTGTAAAACGGGTATCTTTTTATTCTGCGAAACAACCCTCTTTTACATTCTTCAACATTTTGTGGGATGGATCGGGTTACAAGTTAGAATTTTTTGATTCAATTGAATATGATGAATGTAATTGTAGTCGATGGTTTAATAAAATTATTATCATTTATTTTAATTCTTCTGTTTCTTTGAATTTTTATTTCCGGTTACATAATTCTGATTGTATCGTTATCTTTTAGTTGAAAATATCCATATTTATATTTATATTTATATTTATATTATCGAATGTTACGTTGATTGCCTTAATCAAAATTGTATTTCATGTCAGATAGACTTGTAAAATGCGTGATCTGTGGAAAAGAATAAATGCAGGTAAGCGAACAAATGAATGTGCGGTTTCTAGTTCATCAATTTTGTGAAATCTACTTTCACGAATCTCCGTCTATCTATTAATTTGGCTAACCATGAAAAAAGAAATTCCAACGTTAAAAAATACTGGCGACTTATTTGGGAGTGGGTGTAGCGATCGAACCACCCCCTCGAAAAATACCGCGTTGCGGGGGTAGAATTGCGGTCCGAAAACCGCCCGAAAGACACCCGTTCGATCGTGGCAGAGTCACAAAACCGAGCCTCGGTTGTTTTCACCGTCGAAACTCGTCGGGGGAGGGAAGGTGGAGGCGTAGTAGTAGGAGGAGGGGAAAAAAACGTAATTACAGGACACGTGGTGTTACAATTGCGGGGTGGCGCGATGACTTTTTTATCAATTCGCACCGCAGGCTCGCGCGCGCGACTTGCAGAAACCGGACCGGATGACCGGGGCCGAAGGGGATCGATCGATAATTCTGTTTCGGTTACAGACAATTACGACTGATTCGACCGCTAATCAACGGCACGACGGCCCCGGCTGTCTGGCCAACGATCCGACAAATATCCTCAAAGTGATCCGACGACACGGCTGTCCTAGCCCGATCCCCGCCCACGCAACCCACCCCTCTCTCTCTCTCTCTCTCTCCCTCTCGATTGCTCGTTCGTTCGCTCGTTCTCTCAGCGCGTAAATATCGACGCGCCCCGGCTAGGCCAATAAACAAATGGAGCCGTAAAGTAAAATGAAACAAAATAATTCCGCGCCTGTTGACTGTTGCGTGACGTACAAACCGCCGCGCCGCCGCCGACGGTTCTACGCTCGGTTTCCGCGTTTTATTATTTCTTCGGGCATGGTTAACGCAAATCATTTCATACCTGAATTTCATATTTTATCGGATGCGTAACACGTGATCGTTGAGTGCCCTTGCGTTCAATGGACACGCCGATTGGATCCATCTAAGCAGCAGATTCCGAATTATTACGCAAAATAAAATGTTTCTCGATCAATTACATTGTACCGGAAGGGAATAAAAATTGCCAAGAAAAGGAGAGAAACAAAACTGCCGGTATATCAAGACGTGTGCTAGGCGTCAAAGACGTCCGAAAAATCCCTGATTAAACAAGCGGGACAATAGCCCGACCCCGCAGTCGGCGCGCAGAAAAAAACCCTGCAACTATGCAGGCTGTGTCCGGCAAAAAAAGGAGACAGTAGATCCAGCGGCGTGGCTCGCGTTCCATTCAGCCGGGCTTATTAAATTCCAGAAACTTAAACACCACCTGTTGAAGGTGTTTCAGTCGCCTGGTCGTCGGTGACGAAAAAGTCAAGCTAACCAGGGGGAGGGGGGTGGGCCGCGAACGACGAAGAGAGCAAATGAGAGGGAGAGAAAGAGAAGGGGGTAGAGGGTGCCCCTATGAAATATTTTTCAAACAAGGTCCCGGGCAGAATTTCCCCAGCGAAAGTTTCAACGATTTGGCCAGTGGCCAGCCACTTCTGGAACGGTGGTCCGTGGTCGCGCGAAAAATGCTCGGCCGATTCGCCTCTTCCCAGTAGATTAGTCCGGCCGGCCATCATCGAGATCGCCGTTTCAATCGTCGTTCCGATTCACCGGCTCGTAAAACAATGCCCCGCTGATTACTCGATATAACTTTCCTGGGATAGAGACCAGCGAGGAATGGGGAGGGGGGACGTGGCCTGGATAGAGGGTAGGAGAGGAGAGGGAGAGGTTGGGTTTGCAGGGAGACGCGGATGCAGTTGCAACGGCGGTGCATCCGGACCAGGCGTTCGCGATTCATACGCAATGGAATTACCGGTTTACGCGGCCGTTCCCGTTCTACGTGAATGCCGATAGCTAGCTACGGCCCGTGACTACCAATTAGGGCCTTCCACCACCACCCATCCACCCAACCTGGCTGATATCCTTTCGTCGATATCAATGGATCCTTGCAAATGAAATTTCCTGAGCCGACGAACCGATCGATGTGTCTCGGACACTGTTCTGCTTTTTGTTCCAGCGAGTAACAGGTTTTCAAACGTGAATGCGTTGATTGTGTGTCAGCGCTCCGGAGGATTGTCTTGATTGGGGGTTTTAGTCCTGGAGGTACGTGCTTCCTTCGGATCGGACCAATTTTCTCGATTAATCTTCCGCACAATTGTGCACATAATTATGAAAGTAGACCAAATCGTATATTTCTTGTTTCGAGATATATCAAGGAATAGGATATCGACGCTAAGTGAATTACATATAATGTTGAAAATAACAAGCACCATCTAACGAAGTTACATTGAATTCATTTAGTTTAACACTAAATCTACCAAGCCTTGATAGTAACTGGTACGTGTTCCCTTAAAAAAATGACAAGATTTGTAATATGTAACTCCTATTGTAATATGTGCGTCACTAAAGATATCAATACAATCATTTCTTATGAAATTATTTTTATTATATCTGGAACCGGTCATTTTGTCCGGTGACGGTAGGTTTAGCGTTAAAGCATTTAGCTGGGTAAAATTAAGTACGTTCAGGAAAGTTGGAAGCAATAATAGTCGAACAGAAATTCCACATACCTTTTCTCAGCGGCAAGCACTCGCTCTCGTCGCAACGAAACCGAAAGTGGAACAGCAGACACTGGAACCGCACAGTTCGCGAGACCGTAGACAGCTGACTGCGAAACCACGACGTGGACATGAAGAACCAGGGCAGAGAGTCACGTAGCGATAATAGCGAGCAGAACTCGCTGGCCGATCTCTGGGAACAGCTGTGAATTTTCCTCCCTGAAAATCAAAGCCAAAAATCAAACCAGAGTCCATTAAAATCCATCAACAAAGTACAGATTTTAATTTATAAGAACTGCAATTCTGACAGAAATCCCACAGCGGTTGGAAACAAAAACTGGGCAAGTCTTTGCGAAGAAGACTTCAGGCATTACACCAAGAGAATTGAATCTCGCATAAAGACTCGTCCACTCATCGTCCACTTCTATTATTCAAACGCAGTGCTCTCTCTGCAAAGTGAGGTTAGGACGTCAAAGACACGTAAGCATTTGCACAACGATCAGGCTCGTTGCTCCCAAAATCCTCTCTCTCTCTCTCTCTGTCTCTCTCTCCTTGAATAATACATTCCCCACGGGAAAACATTTTTTCTCCTCGCAAACGAACCAGATCCAAGAAGCGACACACGTCGGAGAAGAAGCAGGAGAGAAGAAAGCTGAAGACTTCCGCGATTTTGCACTCGGACAGCGCCCCGGAGAGATGGTCCTGGCCCCTAGCATTGTTGCGAATCGTTCACCTGACTTAACGCGGACATTGTTGCTCCGGAGGGAGTGATACCTGACAGATGTTTTGGGGATCTCGAGTGCTTTCGGTTCCGCAACAGCGAGCCGCGACTTTGAAGTAGCCGTCTCGATCCCTGTGGCGGTGGCTGGATCCGAGATCGAGGGACCCCTGTGAATCTTTCTGGATTATTTGAACGGCGAGGCGCTGGCTTTTGTTAGATACGAACTTTGGATGTATGAAATGTTTCTTCTCAAACATTAGGATCTGTACAGAAATCCACGGTTTAATGTAAAATATCTATTGCATTTTGCTCCCCGAAATCCGGCCAATTAGCGAGATAAATCCTCGTTCGATTCGCATGAGCGCGACGTTCCTTTTCTGCCGTTAATCAAGCGGGCCGTCCAAACAGAGCCGTAAATAACACAAAACGCGGGAATAAATCATGCAACAAGAGAGGCCGGTTCATTTCGTCGCGAGTCTCTCGAGCGAGGCTTTCACAACCCCCGTGCGTCTTCAGAACTCACCCCACCACGGTCGCACATATGCACGCGAAGCCTGGTTCACCCTCTAAACGACAGATGGCTCAGGGTGGTCAATCTTTGGAGAGCTTCGAAAGTCTACTTCCTCGAACCAGAACGTTTCCACTAGAAAATCCTCGAAGATCTCTCTTCAAAGAGAAACCGTTTCTACCTTTCTGGATCACCACTGACAGATTCAAACGCACCTGATTCCGATCCACCTAGCAGGATTTAGCTCGTAATTTCAACCCCCGAAGCCGATTTATACTCGCGGCACGATAATCCTCGGCGAAGGGGTTGTTTGCCGAAGCGATCGGTTTCGTTTCAACGCGTTTTTGTCCTCGGTCTCACCCCCACAGGGCGTCAACCCCTCGCCGAAAGGGAGAGGAACACTTTGTCGGAGAGCACTTTGATAAAGAGTCGATGAAAGGGTTGCTTTAGCTGCGAGCTGATATTCCGCGGACCGGTGTCTCAGACGATTTTAATGAATGGGAGACGTCACCGGGACAATCGCGGGTCGACGGGTAATTAAGCGGGTAATTGTTAGCCCCGGACCGGCCTCAAAATGTTTGCCGAGGGCGGTTGTTTGGATTCTGTCTCTCCTTGACTGCGCTCGAGCCTCCCCTTTACGCTGGAGAATTGTTAAAATGATTTTTTCTTAACCCTTTGTGTGTGTGTGTGCAGTCGGAGCTGTTTTAACTCGAAAGTGAAACATTTCTACTTTCATTTTATGAAACAAGAACCTCCAATACTTAAATGTTCAGTAATTTATGCAAAATAAAAATTGTCTACCTGAATTCTCTCTTAACATGATTAATAGGTTGAAAATAATGTAACAGTATTTTTAAATTCTTCTAATCTTTTTACTGTTTTAAATTACACCTACTCATTTTTGTTCTAAACGCGTAAAATCCGCTGTCTATTGATTAGATACCAACATTATTAATACGTTTCTTCGCTGCTTCTGAAGAAGTAGTAGTGTCTCAGTTTAGTCCTGCCTCGTCCGATAACACGTTGCAGCAGCGAAAGATATATTTGCAGTAAACTTCTCGCGAGACGACGAGACGATAGGGGATGAATCTTGAACCCCTAGTCGCGCGCAAGTGTTAATTCCATTTTAACGTCTCCCCGTGCGGATCGAAACTACCCTCTAAGACCGTTGCATATTTCATGGCGTTTTGCAGCCGCCCAGAAGCTCCGAGTCCGTAGACTTGCTCGATTTATAATTGAACGGCAGCCGACTAATATCGATTAACTACTGATCTGTCCTTTCTCTAAAATCATCCTCATCGCACAATCGAAATTTGAAAGCAGAGGAAAGGAAGCCGTTGTTACACATCTCAAGAGCCTGCTTCATGAAATCCAATTCCTCGAGGATCGACGCTTACTATGAACGGAAACAGGGGTGCAAACATTCAGCCCACGGATTCTTGCCTCCGCACAATATCCTAATCTCTCGGCAAACATATCTGTCCCCTACACACTTCAAAGAGACAGAAAAAAATTGATCTACCTCCCTCTCTGTAGAAAGGATGACAAAAATAGTCGAAAGGATTACCGAAAGTGGAAAGCAACGATTACCAGTGAAAAGAGGAGAGAGATATATATAGTCTCCGAGTTAGGTGAAGAGGAGTGGCAAACATTTACCAAGTCTCTATCTTGCGGCATGGAAAAACTTGTACGTAGGTTTTTTCTTTCTTTCTGGCAGCATGGGGTGCTTCATGGTGCCCCACAGATAAACGTTTGTGCGTACAAACATAACCAGAGGGGTCTAGTCTAGAATAGGACGAGGAGAGAGAGGGGAGACAAAAATATTATTCCCATGACATACCTAGACAAGGTCTTTGTGCTTTTCGACGTGTTAATCGTATAGGTCGCGCAGCCGGGGATGAATCGTCTCCTGTATATCGGGGGATGAATTATCCGAGCTCGGAAAAAAGAAGAGGAGCAGATGCGTGGCATAGGATACACGCTCGTGGGCATTCGATTGAAAATTTTTCGGTCTTCTCCCCCCGTAACGACTACGAGTTCGTTGGAAATGCGACGCAAAGAGCTCGATGTGGGTCTTGGAACGAATCCGTGGTCGCGATGGGATAAAATAGTGAATATAATTTTTCCGGTGGGATGCTGCACCGTTCCGATTGTTGCACAGAATCGAGCTTTTGGATTTGGCAAACCTAGGAAGTAATTAGTGGACAGTAGATAAGACAGATTTATTTTTCTAACGCAAACACATAAAAATCTTTTGAACTTTTTTACTGTTTTAGAATTTCATAAATTTTCCTCGCGCTAATACGTGGACAGGTGTAGAAATGTCCTTTGTGCGGCCGCGAGATTGGAACGACGGAAATTTAAACGCACGGCTTGCGCAATAAAAGGTTTGATTCGGCCGCAGGAAAAATCGCGAGGAATTTCTGCTTTGATCGAACGAGAATCGCGCGACATTGTTTCGCACGGAGTCCCCGATCTCTCTTTTTCATAATTTTCTTCCCTTCTCTCTTTTTTTTTATCTGTCAACGAAACGGAATCCATAACCGCTAATCCGTGTCTCATTAGTGTCTCGCGCCGGTGCATCTCTCGTTCCCGGGGATGCATTTTACGATTCTAATGATGGCCAGCTTGTTTGATTGAAGCGCAGCTACTCTAATAAAATAAATCATGCGTGGTGGAGAGGCGCCGGCCGCCGCGCTGCGAACAGTGCTGTTGGTTCAAATTAATCCCATTGTGCCTGGATTTGGTCGGTGCGCCAATTAAACGGATTATTATCGTCGCTGCCGTCATTACTTTTTGCGAAAAGCAGCTCTGCACAGCGCGCACCGTTCGATCGCGAATTTTTATCGCTTTCCGAGCCCCTCTCTCCTCGCCTCGCCTACACTTCACCCTCGGTCGCGATTTCGCTCTTTTTTTCTTTCGTCTTTTCGTCTTCTCGAACCGGTGATTGCCTCGGCCGGGCTCGTTTCACCGGATCAATGTAATTAATTAATATTTCCCACGCCATTCGATTAATTTTATCACCCGTGTTTCGTTCAACCCGGTTTTTCTCTCCGGCGCGATCGAGAAAAACAACTGCACTGTTCCTGAATCGCAAGTGGAAATATCAAACATTCTTTGTGAAATTATCTAATTAATATAATAGCTATTCGTAATTGCTTGACAGCTGATCTGTCAGCAAAATTAAAATTTCCTTCATATTTTCTTTCTTAATACGTATAATAGGTTGCAAATAATATAACGGTATTTTGAAATTCTTAAATATCTTCGCTCTTCTAGTAAATAACAACTATTATGGTCGTAATTGCATATAATCAGGAATAGAATAAAGGAAAGAATGACGTTGGAAGAATTGGAAGAGTTGGAAGCATTGTTTGATTTTATTAAGATAATTCGGGTATTTCCAAATTTTCGAGATGTAGTAGATCATCATGGATATAACTATGGGATGACGTAATCTTGAAGCGGTACGCGGTACTTCACAATACGTTATGACGGTTTCAAGAGGATTGTCCCAGCAGACGATGAACCGAGACATTAATAACTCTGCGGCATTGTAGAAGAAGGGTAAGTGGGATCACTAATTCTAATTTTAACGATTATTATCTTTCCCATTGCATAAAAAATTAAGCCTCAACACAATGAGGCAGAGAACCCCAGGTAGCACAAAGACGTCCAATGGACTTACATATCGGACCTCTGTAAGTCCCAGGGAGGTCCGAAAAATCTCCGTATGTTCGAGATATGTCCCAGATACGTTCCAGTAAAGTCCGACAGAGGTCCCAGTTAGAAACTGGAACGTACATAAGACGTCCCGCGTTCGGACCTATCTGGGACGTATCTGGTACTTACCTAGAACTATCTGGCACGTATGTAGGTTATATCTGGGACATATCTGGGACATACGGACGTTATTTGGACGTCCCTGGGACGTATGGCTGGACATATTCAGGACGTTAGAAGGACATTTACAGGATGATTTTTAGAACATTAAAATTATATTTTAAATTTAATTGAATCAAAATTTTATATACAGTCCGCGACAGAAAGATGACACACCACGAAAATTCAATGTTTTCATCATTTGGACATAATAAATCTAGTCTTTCTTGGTACTTATACGTTTCTATTACAAAATAAATTACATTACAAACAATGAAATTAAAGAAAATGTCCGTTTGTTGTAAAATGTCACATATACAAAATAAACGTAATTTACGTACATAAAATATATAACATTGCGTTTAATACTTTGCGTGGCCTCCCTTATTTTCCAGAATAGCCAACATACGTTTCGGAAGTGACTTAAAGAGTTTTTTAATATATTTTGGCCGTATTTTTGTCCATTTTTGTTCTATGCACGTTTTTAAATCTGCAAGGTTTTGGAATTGTCTTGCGCCTTCGTAAACATGTCATGCTAGTTGTGCCCAACAATTTTCAATTATGTTGAGATCTGGCGATCTCGCTTGCCACTTTAAGATACTAATTTTGTTTTGCTCAAAGTACTGCTTAACGGATTTTGCGGTATGCACGCTTACATTATCCTGCTGAAATGTAACATTTTCCCCGGAAATTGTCTGTCCGAATTTAGTTAATTGGTCGTCCATCGAATCTATATAAATTTTGCTGTTCACAGTTTTCTTAATAAATTTTACTTCGGTCGCTCCTCGATAACCAATTCCGGCCCAAATCATTACTCCTCCGCCACCCATGTGTCTGCGGCTTAATATTCTTTATTCTTTCCATAGATCGTGAAAATAGTGTGCGAAACCATCCGGCCAATCTAGATCGAATCTTTTCTCATCGCTAAAAATAACACTACGCTATTTTTTTCTTCAATGTATGTGCTCTTGTGCAAATTTCAGACGCTCCGATTTATGCTGAACGGTTAAAGGTGGGTTTTTTCTCAATTTCATTCGAACTAAATGCGGACATTCTTTTATTATCCTTTGCACATTACGTACATTTGTATGCACGCCAGCTGCTTTAGCGATTTGTCGTGCTGTTCCCGAAGAATTCGAAGCTTCTTTTAAAATTGTACGTTTTCCGCGATTGCTTACTGCTTTCGGTCGACCGGAACTCTTTTTTTTACCGTATATTTTGGTATTTTTTAATAAATTATACACCACCTTTCTTCTCAGATGTATAATACGTGCATTTTTTGAAACCGAATAATTCTCTTTATGCAATGTCAAAATCGTTTTTATTTCAGCATCGGATAAAGATTTTCCACTACCCATAATGTAATTTCAATAGAAGATAATAAGAAACACGCACAATATTTAATGCACGGTAAAATAGTACACGATACAAACTGTCTGACGGTCTAGTGTTAACTGCAGAGAAAGAATTTCAAGACTGTGCCATCAATTTGTCGCGTCGGTGACCCCGGTTGTTTACATTTAGACTAGAATCTGTAACCTCCGCTTAACTCCGTTGGTGTAAGTAACCTTAAAGCTCTACCGAAGTACATACACGGAGAGAAATGTATCAAATTTCATCACAGTTTTCAGAAATAGCAATATTTACGGGTGTGCCATCTTTTTGTCGCGGACTGTATTTGAAACACATAGATTAGGTACACGGTACAATACAATACAATCGCTCATATAACACTAATATACTGTATATACAGTAATTCAGAATATAACGTCCGAAATTTAAGTCCCTTGCACGTCCAAGGGACGACCGCAACTGACATCGGACGTATGGACGTAAATTGGACAAAAAATGGACGTCCATGCTATCTGGAACGTGGTATAACCGCTGTTCACGCTTCCAACGAACGTTAGAAACCACCCCATAACGAAATGACCGACGAAGACAATGTAATTCGGGACGCCTCATCAAGCTCGGATGAAACAGACTCGTATTCCCCTGTACTATTACCTCATTAATAGACCCCTCCTACTACCGTTTCTCTGACGATACGAGATGGTAACCCTTCGGCCACCCTTCTAGGCGTCCTTAAGTCCTGCTACTAAGTCCTAAGTAAGGTCACCGAGCAATTTCCGGTAGCCATCTTGGACGAGGAGACCGACGTCGACGATACCGTGGCATGCTCGGTAAACGCCTCGCTCGAATTCGTAGCACCATGATCACACCCCACGGCGATTCGAGACTTCTGAAAACGAGGGGGTGGTCTTCTCGGGCCGAATTGGATGCGAATCGGTCCTCGTTCGCATTAACCAGTCCTACTAAACACCAAAATACTACTCCCCTGCGGGAAGAATCATTTTATCGCTCCGATCATCTCAGACACCAGATAGAACATTTTAAGAATAACGTGTGTACTGTGTGAAACAAATAAATATAATACGAATTACATTCTTGTAATATTTTGAAATATATCATTGTAGTCCTACATTCGCTAAAAATTGTAGACTCACATAATCTCGCTTAACAGTGCTATAAAATGTAAATAAAGTGTTTTAGGGATAAGGTAGGATGATCAGACATGTTTTTCTGGTGTTTTCTCTGTTGCGCAATTAATGAAATTCGATCGATCATTCGCCGGAGATTAGCAACCCTAATGGAACACACCTGCAGGCTAACAGTTTGCTTGAACCCTATTTTTAAGGGACGATAAAGTTCTGGGAGGCCTCGATCAACGCGATCCAAGATCCGAGGTCCTGTCCAATCGTGGCGCGCGTCAAACTGAAATTGTTCAATTACGATTTGTCACGTAGCGTCGATTTTCCACACGCATCGTTCTTGTGTTGCCTTCCACCCCACGCGGCCTCCTCGTATGGGGTCTGTAACAATACTACGTAAGGGGCTGCAAGTAATAATGGCTCCGGGGCATCGATCATGCGACGAACTCGCTGCTACAGGAGATCTCAAAAACACGCGGCTTCCTGAGAATCGAACCGCCGAGGTTTCCGTCTGGAATCGCTCTTTCGACAACCACGACCCACCCCCACGTTCTACAATATTCTAACTGTTACGTAGTCCACCAAAATGTCTAGATTATTTAAAATCATTCTGTATTTAAAATGTTTCCACGAATCCTCATTATAAGACTATAAATTAATATATCAGCGAGTATAGAATGGACACATTCAGAGAAATTTTGTAATAATTTTAGAGGGACATTAACAAATTGTTCGCTGCACAATGGTTAATACATAAAAAATTTCTACATATAAAGAAAATACTATTAGAAAGAACACTCGAATTTGCCATACACATTCGAAAAATATGAGGGAAAAATTTGCGAAACCTAAATGGAGTGATTAAAACCAACCCCCGGTTACTTGAAAAACAGTATAAAAATATGACTACCTGTGGAACACTTTCGCCGGTCCCTAAATTGCCGGGGAAACTAGATTAAACTGCCTAATGGCGGCGCGCGTGAATGAAATCACCGATTCTTTCGCCGTGTCTAAAATCTTGCAACACGGACCATCGCATCCTCTCGCGCAGCTCTGGGCTAATTACAAACCGTGTTCCCGATTAGCCAAAAATGTCCCTGTACCGGTGCGACGCGGGGTGACGGTAAAAGGGGTGCACTGTAGCTAGAGCGTATCGGCGCGGGCCGGCCATTACGACGGCGGAAAAAGCGCGTAGTAGGCGGAGGTACGACGACGGCGATTGATTAAATAACAAGGTAAAAGCCGCTATTACTATTCCCGGCGTCGCGCTGAAACACCGCCCTTTGATACCCATTATCACCGTCTGGTTACCTGCCATTAATACCCGATATCGATGCCTATTAGCCAACGCACCTAATAACCTACAACCAGACTATAATGCTCTCAGCGAGCGGCGCGAGGCGGTTCAGATTCCAGTGTAGCCGTGCCACATTCTCGGACCAAATGCCAGGCTCGCTTCCCAATAAACGTATCCCCGAACCACCGTCCCTCTTCTCCCACACACCACCTCTCTTCTACACCCCCCCTCGTCCATAGAACAGGCAACCCGCGCCCACCCCGTGCGCCGATCACCCCTCTGTCGTCCTTAATTCGAGTCAAGATTACAAATTGATTCCGTAGCAGTCTGTGTATGAATCAGGCGTCACGTGTTCGGGACGCACCCCTCTCGAACGCGAGAGCGCCGGTACTCTCATACACCCCCACACATCCCCTCTCGCAACCACCCAACCACCCCCTACACCTACACTAAATCTAAACCCGCCAGTGTACACGAACAAAAGGGGAACGGGGATACTCTGTGTACCTACTACCCCGTTTCACACCCATATGTACAGCTTCGATCCAGACTTCGGGTCCATCCGGACCTTACCGAGGACCTCCCTTCGCCATTCTTCGGCGACGGGGTTGATATGACAGCCAGGACTGTCGACACGGTTGCGAACTACCCCTGAAATTCGAGAATGAAGACTGGAGCGTGATTGTGTCGGATATTTTCACTGGGTTTCTGGACATTTTTTGTGAGATGGTTTTTCATGGCTGTTGAGAGTCCGACGAAGGTTTGGGAAAGGACAACAATCTTGAAAATTTCAGAGTGGAGACTCTGAGGCGCCACTAAAAATTGCTCTACCATAATTCAAAACATTTTTTAAATTACTAAACATGTTGGAATCTAACCAATTACTAAATATTTCAATATTGTATGAGGAAAAGAATCATATAGAATGTAATTATTCTAGGTAGTCAGAAATGATTAATTTTCGATATGAAATAGTTTCGAGTGGAACCAGAATTCGCAGCAATTCTTAAATCAATTTTTCAGGCCCAACCCCGTGCAGAACTGCAACCAGAGTTGCACTCCGAAGTCTGACCAGCCCGAAACTTGTTGCACAGGCTCGCGAGCATGGGCGCAATTAAAGGTATCGTCGTCGCAAGTATCATCACCGGCTGAAGTAACGTTGGGAAGTCTTGATTCAGTGCTTTTGGTTGAAAAGATTGAACGAGAAAGTAGAGAGAGCGAGAGAGAGAGAGAGAGAGAGGGCGAAAGGGTGGTCTCGTGTGTTGCCGACGTTGGGTGGGTGAAGAACGATGCACGAAAAGGGGTGACGGGCCTCTGGATGGTCGGGGGTGAAGGAACAAGGGGGATGCGCGAGGTGGAAGAGCAAGCACGGGGCACAGAAGTTAACACGGGAGCGTGCATTGTGTGCGGTGAGCGAGCCGGAAGCGTCGCCATACTGCGTATCGCCCCGCGTCGCTTTTGTTTCCGTTCTCGTTGCCCCGATCGTTTTCTGCTCCCACCTGTGCTTCGCCACCCCTCGTCTCTCCTGCACCACCGCCTACGCCCCCTTTTGTTTCGACGCCTCGTCTCTTTCGCGAATCCCTCTCTCGCCGAAGGAACAAGCTTCCACCAAGTTTGTCGGCCGATAAAGGGAACCGGTGTACCCTTGCTCGCCCTTTCACGCTCCCCCGCCGCCCCCACCCTCCTCAACCCCCAGAGACTCTCTTCTTTTAGCCATAGTCGCTGATTATTTACTTCTGACGCGAATAAGAGATCTGCGGATGATGTGTGCGACTGAAAGAGTATCGCAGAGGTTTCTTGGGTTTTCGTCAGGTTACTTGTGAAGCGAATTTCCGAAAGCTAGTTGAGCAGGAATAAAATTGAAAATAAAATAATAAAATATTATTTCCCAGCCGAATTCTAACGCAGAATTGCAGAGAATTGCTTCGAAACATCCGCGACAGCCGCCAATTTGACGCTGGCATTTTTTCAACGAGCCAGTTTCAATGATCGAACAGTTTTTTTGGTGGGAATCGAACGAGGCATCCCGAAAATCGTTTGGTCGAGTGTCGAGGCGTGACGATCGGCTCCAACAGGAAGTGCAATTAATTAGCAGTGTCCCAGGGGCGGAGCGAAGACAACGGGGGGTGTTTCGCGTAACGAGCCGGGGCAGAGGACTAATTTCTTAAAACGTGCCGGGGCACGACGAGCTTCCGTTTCCTCGCCAGTGCCCAGCAAAAGGCAGTTTTTTAATAAAGCCTAGTGCCAGGCTCTGGACAAAGACAATGACTCGTGTATGCATGAACGACGACGACGCCACGGTTAGGTGAGTATAGAAACAGGAACAAAGAGAGGCAAGAGAAAGAACAGGCCAGAAAGAACGTGAACGAGCAAGAAGATGAACCCTGTTAACACGTCGCGCATCGTCGACGTCGACGTCGTTTGATTACGTCGAAAGTCGGTTTTCAATTCCAGAGTGCGTCGCGTCGATCGTCCCTAGGTAACAGTGTCCGTCACTCGTTAGACACGGAAACACACGGAAGTTGGATTAACTTTGCGTTGCGTAAAATTACACAAAGGGAACGGAGCTTTGAGTAAAAGGCTGGATTATACGACTGTCGCCGACGAAGTTTCGTTTAAATGGTACTTTGAGCGGTGGCCACCGCGCTCGCTCTTCCTCTGGCCAGATTTTTTTCCAGCTGCGTCGTCTGAAAGCTCGGACACACCGTGACGCGTCGCGTCTGTTCTTCGGCACCAGACGCGGTTTTTTCGAGTTATTAACTTCCTTTTCGGACCGCCAGAGGCTGTTGCTTTTGAACCGACTTCCGCGGAACGCTGCATAATTCACCGGACGCGATAAACCTGCGGTGCGCAGAGCGGCTTTTCTGCAACTACTTTTCACTGGGAAGTCGACATTGCGAACTGCAATTAATTTACGACGTTCCAAGGTACTCTATAAATTTTTTCCAGATTTTTTCGAGAACCGATGCTGGCTGAAAAGCAAAATTCGTATTATCGTTTCGTAAGAACGTTCGCGAGGCAGTTTATAAACACGCACTGTGTCCGTCCGGTGCACAAAGGTAAATATCGGGTTTCCCTAAAGTTGATTTCGTTTGTAGAGTCAGGAAGGTTCAATGTGGATTTGATTGAGAATCCTTTATTAAATATTACAGAAATACATTCAATTTGGTATATGGCGCTGTCTCGTGTTACTTCGTGTCTCGTGTACTCGTGTTCTCTTAATCTAAAAGACTCTTTAACTCTTGTAATCAGAAAATCTTCTTGTCTCGTGTTCTCTTTTAAAAAATTGTCTCTACTCGTCAATTTCTCCGAAGACTGCCCCGACTGACCTACCTCGCAAAATATATATGTAATTGTGCTCTCTTTCTTATTTATGATTCGCACTCGCTTGCTCGGTCGTTCACCCATCGCGAATTTACCTTTTCGGAAAAAACGTGTTTTTACGTAGTTCAACCGTCGTCGTTCGAATCTTTAGGCTCGACTTCCTACACGTTCTCGATTAATGTGCTCAGTGCAAATTCAGAGTGGTTTTTAAGGAAACCAATGGCATGGTTACGAAAGGGGAAGCTTAAGGAATAATAAAGCATTAACGAAAAGAAGATTGCGTTGTTTGTATATGCCGATGTTCTCGAACAATGTGGAATGTGCACGTAGCGAAAGGATCTTTTAAGACAACCTAATACGTGATTATTTCGAAGGATTTTTTAAGTGAGCTGGTATCCTCGATGGTCGAGACCGATGTAAGTGTTTAATAGTCCATCGAAATCGAGCGAATAAGGGTCCAAAGACGACCGAGCGAAGCGTTATTGAATTAGTATGGATTTGGCGACAATAAATTGATACAAAGCCTTACTTTCCATGGAAAAAGAGGCAGGACTCATAACCACGATCGGTAAAAGCTCAGTTTCGGAACTTTTACAGCCTATCGCCACGGTCGGCACCATCCTTCAAAGGTTTACGGGCTAATGTCTAGGTAAAAGTACGTGAAAGGCCCCTACATTTCCCAGCTCTCACGGCCCCCCGAGCGTCCTTGGACCACGTTTTCTTCACCGGGGACCGTTTTTGCTCCTACCGGCAGATTACCACCAGATTAACCCCATTTTTCCAGAGAGACGCCCTCTCACTGTCAATTTTTTCATTCTCCGCCGACGCGGCGCATCTGGCGACGAATCGGGGATAAGAAAGCTCACACCTTTATTCCATCTTCTGGGACCCCTTCAGCTTAATGGCAAAAAAAATAGTCCTTGGAAACATGTCTTTGTGGGGTGGATTTGGGATACAATGGATCGAAGATGTCCCTGTATCGTGTTCCACTTTAGTAAAGCGCCGAAGCCAAGAAATTAATGTTTTGCTCGGTAAAACATATTTTCTTTATCCGAGCTGCTTGCTATTTTTGAAGAAAATTTTTGTTTCTGTGCTTCAGTCGTGCTTTTCTCGCGTCTTCCATAAAAACGAAAAAATCCGAACGATTAAACTCTCCAGCGTGATGCGAGAAATCCCAACGCGATTAGGCGACGAGTAGGTCCTCGAAGACGTTCGAACGTTCTCCGGGAAAAAGTCGACCATCGTCGGAATAGCCGTGGAGCCGAGGATAGTGGCGGCACAAGCAAAATGAAAATAAAAATGGAGGTTGCACGGGCGGAGAAATCGCGCGATCCGGAAATTTAATCCGGCCTCGTTAAACCGTTTCTTTTTGCAGCGGTGCCGTGGGGGCGGGAGAATGGGGGCGGCAAAGTGCTCGAGTGCAATTTCGTTGTAAATCTCGCAGGAAAGCCCCCGTGAACGACACGCTGACCCAGAAAGTCAAAGAGTTGGGATTCCGTCAAGATCGATTCGAATTTCGTGCACGACCAGCGTGGACCTTTACGACCTGTCCTTTCGAGTTTCCGCCAGAAGGGCTGAATCGGCGCATCTCTTTTGCGTGAAAATCGGTGAAATGAGCCCGAGAGCGCACCCTAATAAATCTCTCGTCTGTATCCTCCATAGCCACTGTCCGCTTTCTCTCTCTCACTCCCGTGTTCTGTACCGGATATCCTCGCACATCACCGTACGAATTCCTGTCTAAATATTGAGCCCTAAATGGACAACATCGTCATAACTTACTAAATTCTGTCCACCGTTAACCAATCAATCCCGAAAACTCGTGCCCCGTCTTTTTGAAGTATACAAGGTGTCTCGAAATTCTGAAAAACACGGACCATGTTTATAAAACAAACCATTACGTTCATCAATTGAAAATTGAGTGATCATTGTTGAGTGATTATAGTTCGTTTCAGTGTTGAACCACAGTGAATGTTTCGAAATAATAATTTCGTTTTGTTTCCTGGATGAAGGGCAAGGATAATGATGTTGAGCAGGGGTTCGATGTTAAGGGAGGTCGTCGTTAGTCGGCGTTCCTGAAGGAGACCTCCCGGAGAGGACTCGCGTCAATGCCTTTCCAAATATTGTGAGGCAGGATTTCCCATTTTCGGATGTTGAAGAAAGTTTGAGACCCTCTGTAGAATTCGTCAAGTATTCGTACGCGTTAACCACAGTATTAGCCGGGCTCGTCAAAGGTGTGATTTGTACCTACAAATCTTCCCATTGGTCGATTATCGGGATTAAGACAAGTTAAACTGTCAAAATATCACGAGCGACACTGTCGAGTTACACCGAGCGAGCTACAAACTAAATAATTTAAAAATACAGAAAATAATTAAATTATCTACAGGTAAACGACGTAGAACAGAACGATCGGTCCATTGTAGATCGTCGCAGATTTACCTGAGTGGTCAGGTAGATCTCTAGGTAAAAATCTTTTTAACTCGGCCATAAAAAAAGCCAGTTAACTGCCGAGGATCCCTTGCAATTCTCTTGGCGAGGTAAACTCTGCTGGGGACGAAAAAATGATTTGTGCATATTTGTTGGAGGTTCTAATTTATGACGGCCCTTTTCAATTAATTATCATAACTGGTATTCGTTTTGAGCATTTTTATTATTAGCATCGGTGCACACGTGATCAATCATTTTTTAATGCCTGAAAAATGATGTTTTTATTTATAAAAACAAATCCCAAGCAACCTATCAACTAGGAAACTTGATTCTATTGTCCCGAGCCCATCCTCCTCGGAATAAAACAAAGAATCAGCGTATAAAAATTCCTAAAAAACGAACAGTACCTCGTACTTTTTCAACTCTCCCGAAGAAGCATCAAACATAAAAATTCTCGTTCAGGAGTAGTCGTAGAATACGTAAAACGTTTAGAGAATCGCAAGGACGCTTCCCTTCTCGCCTAACTTGCGAGTTCCTCAGACTTGCAGAGGTCAAGAAACGCGTGTAACGTGGCCCGTAGTAGCATGGTGGGTCTTGGGGGTGGGGGTAGTTGAACACGTGCGCGTGAAAATGCCCGTAAGCGTGGCTGGAAGGTAGCTGGTGGCAAGAAACCGGAGAAAGGCGCGTCGTTGATCGGAAGGAGACGCGTGGATTGCAACCGAAACTGGTTTACAGGGGGTTGGGGAGCGAGAAAAAGGGTTGGAAGCGAACGGCAGAGAACGCAAAATGTTGGACGAATGAGAGAAAGAGAGCTGGAGAGTGGGAAAGAGGAAGAGCGAGAGAGTGAGCAGCGAGGGAGGGTGGGAGAGAGACAGAGGGTCGCGTGACGAGAGAGGGAAGACGGTAAGGAAGAGCGGAGGCGCAAGCCACCCTTGGCTAGAGAGGCAGCAAGCTGGCAGCCCCTTTCGCGAGGCACCCCCTAAGCCTGGTTAGGGGCGAAGGCGGCGAGCCGCGGAGGCCACAACACGACCGCCGTCCTCATTGGTCGACGCGCCTGGCCTGGGTGGGGCTCCGGAAAAATTGGAGGGGAGAAAAATCCCCTCTAAATAGCTGCGGCTGCGGCCGCGAAAAACTAGAATCCGCTCAGCCGGCATCGAGTGCGCTTCGATTCTGTATACACGAGAGTTCGTCGTCTGCATTCTTTTTCGTACCCGTGTATCCGAACATTCTGCGAACACAATTATCTCTGCATCGCTTCTACTTCTTCAACGACTCTGCAGACAAACTCTTCTTCTATAAACACTGACTGTTTTTCATTTATTTGTTCAGTTCGACGAACTTTGTATCTTTAGTTTTTTGTTGTGCTAACCTGTGCAAAACCAGTGATCGACGAACTATCGTCTACTTGGACTCCCTGTGGAGTGCTTCGGAGGATAACTTTTGAGTGTTCTTCTGGATTATAAACCGATGGCACTTCGGTTCGTACACTGATCCAGATATTCGGTGTATCTTCTTTCGTTGGGTCGAACGAAAGATAGATACCAGACCAGAAGTGGAAACAATGCATCTGCCGGAAGGACCGCTAGGCATGGATAGTTACAACGCGATTAGAGAGACACTGCAAGTGCACTGCGATCTAGTGAGAACCGGAAGTCCCGCCATTCTCTGCAGCGCATTACCTTCGCATTGGAGGTCGAATAAGTCACTGCCCGTGGCCTTCACTGTTGTCGCCCTCGACGAAGTCAACGACGGTACCTTGGTCACCATACGGGCTGGTAACGACGAAAATTGTTGCGGGGAATTGAGAAATTGCACCGCGATCATGAAGAACCAGGTCGCAAAGTTCAACGATCTTAGATTCGTCGGCCGTAGCGGGAGAGGTCAGTGTCTCTCGGATTAAAACTGATCTTCGAAGATCCTAGAAGGATCTTGAGGTTGTTTTTGTCGAGATACGGAGGATTAATCGTAAGATTTTTCTCGGTGTTGCAGGAAAATCGTTCTCCCTAACAATACAAATCAGCACGATGCCATTCCAAATAGCTACCTATTCCAAGGCCATCAAGGTCACCGTGGACGGACCCAGAGAGCCACGATCAAAATCGAGTAAGCTTACTGTTAAGAAACTTTGCGCACGGTTCGGTTCGACTTGCCACTTCGGAGATCGAGACTTTAATTGATCAGCAGATTTTCGAATCTCGATGTATCGTTGATGTTCAGAAACTAACAAGCATATTAAAAACAATTTTTCTATATTTTCGTTCGAGAAACTACCAAGACGTTTGTACCGAAAGATTATTGGGTTTAATCAAATTTAATCTAATCAATTATAGTCTTGATCTTCGAACATTCAGAAACGTTAAATATTTTAAATCGGGGGTAGTATGAGAGGGTTGAAGGGTGTTGGAAAGGCACTCGAGGGAAAGTTTGCGGCAATTTGGACATTGCAAACGTATTAAGAATGTAAGAGAATATCTAAAATATAACCTCCGAATCTAAATCTGCAATCCTTGACGAACAAGATCGAGTCGAAACGAAGTTTGACCTCGTTTGAGTCGCACAAGAGTCGACAGAGAGGAGTTAACTGGACTTAATCATGACGTCCCTTTCTTCGTGTTGAAATTGCGCAACAGGAAGAACGATGGTGGTCAAAGGGGGTTCGCGGGGGTGTTCTGGAAGTCGCAGACGGTGTCCGCAATCGTTCGCATCCTCGTTTAATAATCCGGTGGACCTCAAACCGCGATTCGCGGCGGTCGTGGGGCTCCGAGTCGTTTACACGTGTAGAAGGGGGCTGTGTACCGAGGGTAGGTACTGCGCGCGCGTGTGTTTCGCACTTACACGTCCGCGGAACCTGGTTTTCACGCGTGGATCGGCAAAGTTTGGCATGGTTTCAAGGGAAACCGCGCGACGGTCGGCGTCCTTTCTTCGATCTCGCTTGTTTATTTTAACGGAGAAGCTGTACGTGTCAGGATAGGTCCGTTCGATGTAGAAACGGCGTACGTGCACCGTTTGAATCGGAAAGGGGGACGGCATCGGAAGAAAGAGTCGAAGTCGCGGGTGGCACGCCGTTCGTACCCGGCCATCAAGTTCGTCTGCAAAGGAGCCGCGTTTATGCGTTTGTTTATCGCGGCGCATATGGCGGTAGCATGTGGACCGTAGCCGAGGCGGTCGTGTAAACAGAGATCGCGGAGAGCGTCGTTAATCCGCGTTTTACGGGGGCACCGGTCGCCTTTTTGCTTTTCGCTTCGAGCTCGAGCCATCCGCTACTACATATCCTCTTCGGCTGCTTCGTTAGCCGATCGAGACCACGACGCAGTCTAGCATACAAGTCCTCGACTCAACACTGGGTTTACAGACCTCTAGAAATAACTGTTTCACAGTATTTTATAAACGTAACGAGAAAGCGTCTTTCCAAATTTTTTGCCATTTTTCCAATAACAGATACCCAAAGAAATAAATTTGGTAAATAATTCCTCAGGGAAGCATCTTTACAATCTGAATAATCGCATATTAAGAATATTAGAAAACCTAGTGTTAAGGGGGTAGACTCAATGACACGAAGGTGGGGTTTTTCAATAGTCAAAAGCACTAAATAAAAGATCGATCTAGGTCTTGCGACCGCCCTCGAAAAACCTATTTTTACGCTAACGAGACGTAATTTGCATTATTCGGAAGCATACGGTTCCGCATGTATCTATTTTGATAAATCTGTGACGGCCACATACTGCCGAATAATGTAAGTTACGCCTCGTAAACGTAAAAATAGGACTTTCGAGGGCGATCGCGGCCTAGATTGATCTCTTATCTAGCGCATTTGACTACTGAAAAACGAACGAATTACAATGACTCGTACTTGTTCTGCATTCCTTTATTTCTTTATTGCCGGCCGAAGCACCGCCGAAATATTCGATTAAACAACCAGCAATGTCTGCGGAACCTACGATTTTTTCTAAAGCGAATGCTCGTTCGTAACTTGTAGAACGCGTTGTGTGAAAGTTCCGTCCGAAAGTTGAGATTTAATTCTAGAGAACGTGTGTAATTCAAGAACGGCTCATTGTATCCGATGAAATAACGTATTTAGTTCCGATTGAAATATCACTGTAACGGTTAAATTATCAGATCCCTGTGTTCAGAACCACTCGCGTATGTTCCTCGCCGAATGTGCCGATATTTGGCCAGGTTAATATCTCGAGGGGGTGGTTAGAAAAGTTCGTCAAGGCTGATCGTATCGAGCTTCGGTGTCTTTATTTATAGAGCCGAAGGAATCGCAAGCTCCTCGAACTTATTTTAGTCCAGAGGTTCGATCTAACCAAAGACGTTCTTTCTGCTTATAGATTATCAATACGGGCCTGGTTTCCCTGCTCTGGGGCTGCTGCATCCATGGGTGGACGTTGCGTATCTGGGACACCCGTGGACCATGCCGCATCCTGCATTCGTCAAAGGTAAGTTCGAATCTTCATTTCCTTCAAACTATTTCTTCTTCAAAACTATTCCTTCAAACATCTTCTCCGAGAAATACAGAGAGAGGCGACACTAAAAATTGCTGTACCATTTCTTCAAATATTGTTTACATTATTAGATATGTCGTTATCTAACCAATTACTAAACATTTAAATATTGTAGACGGTATTACGTCAATTTCGTATTCACCAAATTTAAAAAATCATGGAAAATGAAGATATCCTAGGTCGGAAGAAATGTTTAACTTCCGAGTTGAAATAGCTCCGAGCGCAAAAATATGAAACACAGTGCCCTGCTTTAAAAAGAATCTTTAAAAAAAAATCTTTTTAAAAACGCTACCGTAGGACACGATAGCTTCACGATTCCTCAGGATCCTGCGGCAGCGATCCCGCACGTGTCGATGATATCCAAAAGTGCTCCTAATCGTGCCCCTCCGACGTTGTCCTCGCAGCTGCAATCAATCAAACTCGGAACAATGCTCTCGCTCAGAGAGACCTCTGTGCTCTCTTCTCCGTGTTCTCCTCCGTGCTCTCCTCCGTGCTCTCCTCCGTGCTGTCCCGTCGAAGAAAAAAAAAAGGGCCACGGAAGAGAGGACACGCGTTCACGAAGCGAAGAGAAGAGAGTATTCCGCTTGTTATCGATTTCGCCGTAGTCCGCGACGCCTGCCGATGATTCATACCCCCGTGGCTGGACCGAGGGGTGAGTCTGAGCTCCCTTTTCCCACAACGGACCCTTTCGACCCCCTGGTCTCTACTCTGACTGCGCAACAATACGACTTAGCTCCCTTCTCGAGCTATCGTCTCTCTTTCTATCACCCTCGCTATAGGCGACTTGTGCTCTCCGACAGACGAGCCTAATCGCCTGTTTCGTTCTCTGCAGGAACTATCCCGATGTCGTCGACCGATCTGTTCCCGCCGACGTTCCCGCCAACGGTGCTACCGTCTTATCCGTTCGACCATGTGAAATACCCAACGGAATACACGACGCTGCCACCAAAGACGACAACTACCACCAGCTCGCAGCCTGCCATCCCTAACAGCCCGTCCAGGACACCACCAAGAAGTCCGAGCGATTCCGGAAGCGAATCAGCCGCTGAGGAAATTCGAAGCGCATTCGTTCCGATTAGATTGAACACGCTACCCCCAACGATGTCGCTTATCAGCGCGACGGCATCGTCACCGGAGACCACGGTCAACAAGAAGCCGACGGACGGCGTCAGGAACGATCTGAAAGCGCCCCGGACCCTCATCTGCCAAAAACTATCGCCAGAGAGGAGTCCATCGCCATCGCCTACGAAAATCACGTCATCGCCACCTGCTAAACCTGTTTGGAGGCCATACTAATCGCTTGCCAGGTTTGTAAAGGTGCTAAGAAGGGACTCTTGAATGACTCCCACTGGAAGGCTAGTGATTATTTAGGCTTCGTCGGTGAAACTTGCCCTACGTCCGCCTTCGACGAGGGTCACGAATCTGGTCAAAGATCTTGAAATTATGATAATGGCAACGGTCAATCGAGTACTTTTTTTCGTTAAATGAGTTCTCTTATCTGCGCGGCAAAACGGTTTCTTCGGTTTTACGAAGACGGTATTAAATTAAATTATAGTTGTAGTTACCCTACGATAATAGTACGCTAACATTTCCACAATGCTGATCGAGAAGTGGCTGAAGGCTGGTCACTTTATGAGCCACCGGGTGTGTATACATAGACAATAATGTAGAGACATATAATTGTTACATATGTACATATAAATATTGAGCGAGCGGCAGTGTTACTGGTGACACGCGAATGAATGCGTGTGAGAATGAGAGAGAGAGACAGAGAGAGAGAGACCAAAAGACATATTAAGGCACAAAAGAGATATGAATATTATTTATAAGACAGAGATCTAATTTAATGTAAACAGATGGTATTATAGATGCGTCCGAGAGGAATAAAATCGAAAATGCTGCAACACTTAAAACATGATCTTTTTCTTTCCCCGAACAGTTCTGCCATTGATTTTTTAAATTCTGGAGTATTATGATTTTCCATTCAAACATTTAGTCTCCAAATTTAAATTTCCTACGCCTTCAGCAGAATTCAGAAACTGTGAACTTCTAAAATCCTCTATTTTCTAGAAGCAACGAGCTTGCATAACAAGTACCGTATTTCTACCCGACCCTGAAACTTTTTCAATTCAGTCCGAACCCCATGGCCAAAAAATCTCGCACGTTCCCAAGGAATCGTGCTGATCCACGATTCCGTCGGCCGCAATCTCGGTCACGGGATTCACCTTCGCTTTCTCCCTTTTCCCCTCGCCAAGGGTGGGCATTTCAACGTGCCCGGTGAACGACGGCACCGGATCCGTCTTGCACGCGTTAGCATCGGCCGTGAAAGAGATTGAAACGCTTCGTGCCGGTGCAAGGGGATCCATATTTTTTTCACTCCCCGTGTGTCCAACCTCTCTATCTATCCCTGGGCCACGATTTAAATCTGAATGGTCGTTCCGCCGCGGTCGTTCGAGGTTGCCGCGTGTGCGTACGGGTTCCCATACGGCGAACACAAGGGTGGAGAATGGTTTATATCGAGGGGAGTGCGTGAGATCTGTATTAGTACCGATAGGCCAGCGGAACGACAGTGTCTCTCATCCTCGTCGTAGGCTCGATCCCCTGAAACGATCGTTTTATCTCCCCCCGCGATCATTTTACATCCCCGTCAGTCCGGTCGCGCGAGATCGTGTCCTTTCTCCCATCCTGGCAATTCTTCTTCTCTGGTTACGCAGAAATGGACTTCGATTTTTTAGATATTCTTCAAAACTATATTAGGTTGTCCCAAAAGATGGTTTTCGATTCGAGCACATAATGTAAATTTATGTTTGGAAGTGCTAAAACATTAACATAAAGATTATCGCATTTTGTTTGTATTTATTCAGCAACGTTGAAGGAACACATTCCGAAAGAAACTTTTGGGATAACATAATATTTTTCGAGAAAAATGGCTTGCCAAATGTTTAGACTATTGCGATCTGTTTTACGGTGAACGTCGATTGCATACGAAGACAATAAATTTCTGTTATCTGAACGTCGACGATCGTCGGAGCAAATGACAGCCGAAAGTGGGATTTTTCTGGGTAATTGCCGTTTTTCGCGCAGTGTCGTCGGGTAATCATTCGCTGGAAGGAGCGCAGCGCGAAATTTTGCGTACCGGTGATTTCCGGTAGGCGAACGGCGACGAGGAATGCCTCAAATTCGACGCTTCCATCGGATATCGTGTTACGATAGTCGAAGCCTGGCACCCGGCCGCCACTATGTCACTGTGAAACATAACCTAGGACAAGGGATTCCATTCGCGTAGCTCGACGAGAGCTCCTCTTCTGTTTTTTGTTTTGTTTGTTGTTGTTGTTGTCGTCGTCTAGTTTGTTTCATTCGATTTTTGTAGTGCGCTCTTTTTTTTTTGTTTCTCGCTTCAGGCCCGAGCCGTTGCTCTCTTCTCTCTCATCTCTCTCTTTCTCTCTCTCTCTCTCTCTCTCTCTCTCTCTCTATCTCTTTCTCTCTCTCTCGTCTCTGTTTCGCGTCGCTCGCCTTTCGGCGCGCGCGGCTCTCTCGTGCAATCGGCCCGGACGTGTTTGTCAAGCCCGCGCTCGTCGAAGTCGAGGACAGTTAATCCCCGTGACATCCTATAACTCAATTCTCGCCGCCCTCCCCTCGCCCACGCCCCCGTATTCTCTCACCCCCCCCATCCCCCCACCCCCCCCCCCCCCCCCCCCCCCCCCCCCGTTTCCCCCCCCCCCCCCCCCCCCCCCCCCCCCCCCCCCCCGCAGAGAATATAATTCTTGACGCGTGGCCGACGAAGAAAACCAAAAACGTTCCCCGAGCCAGGCGGCCGCGCGTCCGGGCTTATCGGGGGCTGATAACGAATGCATCGGGGAAACGGGATGAATATTAAAAAGAACGGGGTTTCGGTGAATGCTCCAGTCGTCGTTCTGTGTGTTTTTTTGTTTTCCTTTTTTCTTCTCTCTTTTTTTCGCGTTCGATGGGGATCGGGAAACTGGCGGCGGATCGACACGGAATCGATGGTTATTCGATTTTTCATTAAGCCGGATAGAGGAACTTTCGGACGGATGATCGACTATTGAGTGTTCTTAAATTGTACAATGCTCGCCGATGATTGGTCCCGTGAATTATCCAGGCGACCTCTGTCACGGAGTTTGCCGATGTTCAGCGAGACGGTGAACTTTGTGCGGATTGTTTGGAACATTGTTCATGTTGCACGGGAGGAATTTTGCAAGAATGGTTTCGTCGAATACAGACACTTGTATGTTCTGAATTAATACTTTGTTTGTGCACTTTCCGAGTGTTTCTTGCGTATAAAAATTATCGAGCCTAGTTAATCTCGTACGACCTCGTAAATTATTAGGTCGTTCGGATAGTAATTTCTTCTTTACTTACCCTTATTTTAATGAGATATTAGATTGTTCCATAAAAGTTCGTTTATTTCTCGATTAATGTGCTCGGTGCAAATTCAGAGTAGTTTTTTTAGAAAGCCAATGGCATGGTTAAGAAAGGGGAAGCTTAAGGAATAAGAAAATACTAACGAACGAAAGATTGTGTTGTTTGTGTATGTGATGTTATCTAAGAACGTGGAATGTGCACGTAGTGAAAGAAAGTTTAGGGACAACCAAATATATTAAACGTTATTTGAATTTTCGGTTCCCGACCCGAACCCAAATTTCCGGATACTCACTCTTAATTACGACACGGTTCAGAAACCCACCCCAATGTCACCACCATGATACATATTACCGTTGGACGCGGGTGGAAGCGGTATCAGGAAAAAACTGTCGAAAACAACTAGACAAGGGCCGGGGTCTTTTTTTTTGTCGAATTGACGGTGGACGAAAATGAGAACCGCGTTGACACCCGGGGGTAGCCATGGGGGTTGTTCGTTGACGAGTAGACAACGGAACCAAGCAACCATGAAGGGTCGCCGCACGAACCGAGAGCCAAACCGATCGGAGGCAATCCGTGCTTGCGCACCAACGACACACACACACACACACAGACACAGACACAGAGAGAGAGAGAGAAAGAGAGAGAGATTCACCCGGCGCTAACTAATGTTTGCCCAAAGAATCGCGACGAATAATTGAGTCAGCAGCGGAAGAGAGGAAAAAATCAGCGTCCCGAATCACCGGCGGAATAATCGACTTTCGTCGGACGGACTTCCTCGCCTCGCGATTTTTCAACCCCCACACATACACACGCGCGCGCACAGATAGAAACGCGCAAGCTAGAGCGAGCGAACACAAGCGGATGCGAGAGGTACTACCGTGTTTGACGAACCCCTTCGTAGAGCCGCTCGCCTAATGGATCGGACGTATGAACGAATATTCGCCGAGGAAATCCGGGATCGTCCGTGTACATATCGGCACTCCGAAATAGAAGACACCCGGCTGAATTGTTGGCGCGAACACGCTTCGGACACGGAATATTCTACTTCCGTCTCTCGCGAACTCTCCTCCGAAACTCTCGTTAAGAATTCTTCGAATTTCTACGAGGCTGGCATTCGGTACTATTTCAACACGATACACCTGGGAACTCGAAGGCTCTACGATTACGTTCGTCACTGGTGCAACTCTTCTGCAGTTCGACGTTTATTGTCTGAAGTCACGGGATTGGACCTATCCGTGCAGAGAAATTAACCCCTTGAACCGTATGTAACGTCCAGTCAGATATACATACGTATATTATTAATAACTGGACTGCGGGTTTGATGCATTTATGAGAAAACTAGGTACGTATAATTTAAAGCAGTGGCCATGTTAAAAAAATTTAAGAACGTCGAGCGATTGGTTTCAATATATGATTCAAAGAAGAAAACAATTTTCATCTGGCTCCTGTGTCCTGCGATCGATGCGAACATTTTTGGTTTTGCATAAAGATCCGCAGTCTGTTAATAACCAATCGTAAGAAGCAGAAATTGAATAAAAATATAATTTCTCTTTGAATAATTTTAGTAAGTATTCGCAGCAAATGATTCCGGTGAAAAGCAGTGCTGGTATTGCGCGTTCGTTTGAACGAATTTGAAAGAGCAACAATCTCCGGATTGCGAGCCGTAGCTTTTTCACGTTTGTCCACGGTCTCGTGAGGGTGTGGACGCGAGAGGGTGTCCAACGCGACGCGACGCGGCGCGACGCGGCGCGGCGGCGAGAGGATTCTCCCTGGCTGTGGCAGGATCGTGAGGACAGAGCTCGAGGGTCCTAGAGTTAGGCAATCAGCGTTGATGAGGGGGCACTCGCGGGGCGAAGGACTCGGACAATTAGTAACCACCCCGTCATCCCCGCGGCCCCGTGTCTTCCCGCACCTTCGGCCTCCGATTCAACCGGTGAACCTGGCCAACAACGCGGCGACCGCAATCGGCCACGCATGCGAAAGAGGCTGCTCGACGCGCGATGGAGAGACCGAGGGAGTAAGAGAGGACAAGGATGAGAGAGAGTGTGACAGACTAGGGTTTACGTCCGTTGGCCGCGTAGCGTGGATTACGCCGCTGTAAAGGGCTCTCTTCGCTGCTGGACAATGTCAGCACGATCGGAAAGCTCGCCTGGATAAGAACAGGATTTCCGCGGATCGAGCGGGCTGGATCTACAACCTGCAACTCTGGAACATTTAATAAATAACTTGCGCCGCGCTAACATTGTCGAAGAAAGGCCCGGACGAATCTAAACGGAGTAAAATAAAATTTGTCCACATCAATTGCAACGAACTGGTAACAAGTAAACATTTCTTTCCATATTTAACAGATTTCCGACCGGTGATTATTGCATAATTTTGTTAGAATTTACGATACATGGCCAAACATTTTTCAATGGAACCTTCGCTAGCACCCTCAATAACGTTATCTAACAGTTTCATTTAACATTGAAATATAAAAGAAAATTGCTATGCTTTCTTTTGGTACAGCACCAAAATGAAAATTGAAAATCCTATTTTCCGGTAAGTAAACTGTTAATAAATTCCCATTTTGCCGTAAACGCATAGAACGAAAGCAAGACGTTTAATTGGCCAGACATCCGATCGACGAAAATAGACGATTCTTGGCAGACGATTCTTGGTCTCGTCCGTAAGAATCGCGGCAAACCAGAGAGTACCCGAAGAGTCTTTCACAGCCGTCGGATAACCTCAATACATCTCTATACCGAGTAGCACCGCAGTCAAACGAAGACGATGATCCTAATTACATACACCAACGGTCGGAGCTCGTTAGATCAAGAAAAAGATGGTCGAAAGGAGTGGGTCGACCGTTTCTGATCAAAGCTAGACCTATGGAACCGTCCCGACACGGTACCAAGGAGACCAATTCCCTCCCATTCAAGAAGAGGTCCGACTTTTAATCGTTCGAACTACTTGCCAATGGCGAAGAAGTGGAAGGAGTGGAAGAAGTAGAAGAAGAGGACCTGAAATGGAAGTAAGAAGAATCGCGCGACTAATTGCCTCCATCGTCCCTTTCCGGGGGACGTGTCGAGGATTACACGAGGTCCTTGGAGGATGGGTCTCCTCGAAGAAGACCGCGGGAATTTTATTGTAATAAGCCGAGGAGGACTGTGTTTCTTGAAGGGGTGGGAGCGAAGAAATCGGCAAGATCTCCGCCCCCGCGGCGTCTTTTAAGCTGTTTAGGGGGGTGTTCTTCTTGGGCCGTTAGCAGGATAGAGCCTCACGAGACGCCTAACGAGCTGTTTTGCATCGCAATGCTTCGACCTCGTTATCGGTTATCGATCCACTCGCGAAACACAGCCGCGGCTGGCCCACCGGATTAAAGAGAAGCTGCGCTGTGGCCCCCGCGGCTCTGCGTGAGCCGCCCTGTGCCCCTGGGGGCGCGCGCAGGGACAGAGGCAAGGGCGGGCACGCGTGTATACCGTGTTCTGCGAGAGCTACCGCTTATATCATATTTTCAGTCCGTTCCGAGTAACAGATAACGGAATAGAACTGCTAAAAACACATCGCAACCCAAATTACACTGTCCAACACCAAATTTGTTTCGCTATAACTGTTGGGTGTCCCTTATAGAGTTTTTTGCGCTGATTTCGAATCTGCCCTTGATTGTTTTCCCTACACGCACAGTTTTTGAGAAACACGACTTTGAAAAAAAAACATATTTTTTAACTTTAAACAAATATTGTGATGTTATTATACAGGGTGTCTCACCCGATTTTGACATCTTGATTTCTCCGCTATTGTTAGTCCTACCGAAAAATGTTTCAGATAAGAATTAAATGGTGCTGTGTGGGGCATGGTTTGGTGTTATTAGTTTGTTAGTGCGTGAACGCGTTCAGGTCATATGAAGGTCAACTTTGTTTTTTTAAAAGGAATTCTATACTTTTTAATACATCAATCGATGCAGTTGGACATACTTTATAAAAAGTTATTAACCTATTTATGTTGAAAAATTAGTCGTGTAGGAGATATTTCGATTTAAATAATTTTACGTATGATCAATGTCGTTTAACTGTAAGATATAAAAACGAACGTCTTATTGTTAGTGCGACAGTAATGATATCTTAGAATTATTTAAATCGAAATAACTCCTAAACGATTAATTTTCAACATAAATAGGTTTATACTATTTTATAAAGAATGTCCAACTGCATCGATTGATGTATTATATTAAAAAGTCTATAATTCCATTTAAAAAAACGAAGTTGTCCTAGATATTACCTGTTATTGACCTATTACACCAAATTATGCCACACTCGGCACCATTCAATTCTTATCTGAAACATTTTTCGGTAGGACTATCAGCGACGAAGAAATCAAGATGTCAAAATGGGGTGAGACACCCTGTATAAGATATCGAATTGTTCTTTACCTCAACAGATTCTGTAGACTTTCCCGAATACAGCGATATCCAATATTAATACATTATGATTGTTTAAACATATTTGAACAATGATTAAAGACGGAGAGACGCCACTTTTGCACCCATTTTTGGGGATATTTTTCAATTTATATAAAAAAAAATAAGGGTCCAGCGGAAAATCGAACTATACCACGCGATAGAGCAGACTTTCATCTTGAGACACCACCCTTTCAAATTTTCAACGTCGACGGTTTTTTCGATCCAGAAAACAAAATATCTTCGCCCGACACGAGTTGCCGCCAGCGGTGCTCACCGCTAGAACGGGCGTTCGCAGCGTCGTATCCCGTCTCTCCGTCTTTAATCGTTGTTTAAACATGTTTAAACAATCATAATGTATTAACATTGGATATCACTGTATTCAGGAAAGTCTACAGAATCTTTTGCCGTAAACAACAATCCAATATCTTTTATAATAACATCACAATAATTGTTCAAAGTTGAAAAATATGTCTATTTTTAAACTGAATTTTCCCAAAAACTCTACGTACAGGAGAAAAATTTATATCAGATTCGGAATCAGCGCGAAAAACTCTATAAGAATCGCATAGTGAGAATCGAAGTAACCAGAAAAATTGAAATTTGTTGGACAATGTAATTTGAATCCCTCGTATTTTTTAAGTCGTAATAAAATTAAAAACCTTTAAATCCGGTCAGAGAGATTAAAAGCTTTAGAGCTTGAGAGCTTGAAAGCTGGAAAGTTTAGGAATAGCCTAACCCTAATTTGATTATCGTATTCAACAACATCCGACACTGTCATAAACCTTTTGCTCCGACGAACCCAACTAAGTAAGCATAATTGTCTCGACGTTTATGGCTGCTGATCGCTTGAATAATAAGATCTCGAATCAGTTTTTACAGGTCTCCTTACACAAGTATCGAATCAACCGTAATTTTTGAAGCACCCCGAGTTTTAAATATCGAGGTAGTGTAAATGGGTATACTCTGACGAATATAAACTGTCCTTTGCCCTTTGCGAAGGATCGTGAATGCCGTCATAAAAGGTAATAAACCGCAAAAATTTCCCGCGCGCCGCTTAAGAAACCGCATTAAAGGACTGTTTCTTTCATTGGCTTGTAGGAAACCGTCCTCTCGGTTTATTGGGACTGTCACGGTCGATGACGAGAACAATTGATCATCGACTTTACGATAGGGTTTCATCCTAAAGTACTAAATTTCAGGGCCGCGGAAAACTTGCGGTCGTTGCTCGGGAAAAGTTCGTTCAAACTTTTACGACATTGTTATAAACAAGTACGCTTTACTTGACGAGTCCCTTTTCCTTTCTCCGGACTCGCAACGGTTCCTCGAAATACCCTGTACCTTGGAAAAAGATGCCCAACGCACTTCCCCGGACTTCGGTGAAAGTCCGAGTTGCAATTCCCTGCAATGAAAATAGTGATTCATAGCGAGTCGATGATTTGCGATTCCTCCTTGCAAATTCTATTTGAATCAGACGGGTCCTGCGAGCTGGCCGTTGCGTATATTCAGTTTGCGCTACACCTTCTCTTATTCTCCTATTCTATTTTCCTTTTTATTCCCTCGCTCGATTTTTTTCTCTCTTTTTTTCGCCGTATCTTTCTCGCACAGCCGATCGTTTCCGCATGCGCCCGAACACACCCCCTTTCGATGGTTTCCTCGCGCTCGTGACTTAGACCGATCCGCAATTTCCTTTGTTCCGCGAACCAGCGCGTTCCGCGAACCCCGCGAACAAGATTGCAACGCGATGCAGTCCCCGAGGATTGCCTTTGCAGCGACAAATTCACTGCGCCTGTATTCCCCGAGAACCCTCCTTTATGCTTCCGGTTAATAAAGGCGACCCCGGATTTAGGCAAACGGAAAAAAAGGACGAAAGAACGCCGATAGGAAGAATAAAATTTCAGCCTCGGATGCCGATCCTCGGGTTCGATTCGAATTTCAAGGCGAAATCTCGCATATCGCGAGTTAACTCCTTCGCCTACATTCTAGGCCCTACAATATCGTGTGAGAGACACGTGGTACGTCGTTCGGGCTACACGCAACAATCTAGAACTACCGAACTAGTCAAGATGACTGGAAACAAAAAAAAAACAAAAATCATGTTGCAAAACAAAATTAGTTGTACTTTGCATCCAGTGACTCATATTGTAAAAAAGAAATTTTTCACATCCTGTAGTAAACTAATCGCTCTAGCTTCGCAAAAAAGTTCAGATCGTATAGTACAATATTAACAAAGTTATCGTCTTTTTTAGAGCTTGCGAATATTAATCCGAGTCACTGTGTGTGTGTGTTTACATATCAAAAGACGTGTACGATTTTCAGAACTTCGAACGCTCAGCCAAAACCGAAAATGGCTCGACGTGTAGTCGACCTTGTTGTTGTTTACAGCACGCTCTCCCGGAGCTTAAATCGTAAGGCAAAGGGTTAATCCGAGGAAAACGAAGGTTTTGCGCGATCGTGATCCGGCCGGTGCAAAGGAATCGCAGAGGAACGCGGCACGACGCGTTGACAAATTGCCGGGCAACCGGTATGGTAATCCGATAATAGAGAGCGCAGGTTGATTCGGGACTAACGAGATTAATTATCTTGTTTGATCTTCTGACACTGGCCCCGTTAATGCAGTCGCGCCTGCCCACCCCCGCTTCGCATCTGCCTCTCTGCCTGCCTCTCTGCCTGCCTCTCTGCCTGCCTCTCTGCCTGACTGCCAGTCGAGCGACTCTCGTGCCTAGACGCGCTTGTTACTCGGCAACACAGCCGAAGCAGAACAGTACAGAACAAGAGAGACCGGTGTCGAGATCAGCTCGATGAAGTTGATTTGTCGCGGAGCTGGCGTCCGAACTCCTATGCTGCGATCCTGTCGCGACACGCCTCGTTTCGCTTTTTCCTACGCTGGCCTCCAACTGGATGACCGAGAAATCCTGCGGGTGATGTATGACAACCTGCTCCAGTCTCACGGCGAATTTTCGATCATTTTTTTTTTTGGGAAACTCGGACTTCGATCCGGAGATTGACTGGCCGACTTCTCAGCCAACCAGCTTTTCCGCAAACTTGCTGTTCCGCGTTCAATTGCGTTCCTTCTGATTGAGTTCGCAGGCTAAATACGGTGGACTGGAAGAGCGATGTCTCATTCTTGTTTAACAAACAGACACTTTACGAAATAACTATTTTATAATAAACGTGACAGCGAATTGGGTTCGACTATATTTTGATGCGGTCTATGCTGAAAATATAAACGGACTCTCGCTCTAACCGACGAGAAATTCTAACGATTACTGCACGGGGTCATGTGATTCGCTCAGTTAATCCACGATTTTGTAACCATTTAAAACGGGTTACTTTATACGATCTTTGATGTGAAGGTGGATGGTTTTTTTATGACGAGTATTCTTCGCCGACAGGAATTACACGAACTTATTTATTTAGAATTTAGACTCGGCTGAACGGTCACTGGGAAGGTGGTCGGTTCAAAAATGTGTGTCACGTGCCAAGCACAATACTAACTCAAGTTTTTTTCTTCTAGAAACGAGAAGCAATGCCTGGTCCGAGAAAAATGGTTGCGCCGCGCCGTCGGAAAGATTGTCAATCAAGGGAATTACGCGTAAAAAAAGCAGCCTGATGGACCAACGGTCCGTCGGCGTAGGTAAGTTTGATCCGGTTCACTGTCGAAGGCTCGATTCTTTCAGAATCCCGGGCAACTGCCATCGAGCGGTAGAACGGAACTCATCAGGACGAGAGGAAGTGGACACGTCGGAACAATTTCCTTACACCGTCTCTGCTGCCACCATCCACCACCCCCAGCCTGCCTCACCCCCTCCTCTCCAACCCAACACAGTTCGCTCGACCTTTCCGTTACTACCCTATCCTCCCGGCCGCTACTGAAATTTTGGCCCCTCAGCGATTGACCAATTTGCCAAATCGATTCACGTCGAAATGAACCTACGTAATATCTCCAGGACCGGCGTTCCTCCCTCGCGCTCCTTCGCATAACCTGGCCACCCCAAAACGACGACTGTTAGCCGCCACACCATCTACAACTGCTAGCACCGCACCTCTGATTTCTGCTTCCAAGTTTTACAACTTCTACTCCTTTTTGTTAAACATCTCGTCCCTTGACACTGAATCGTGGTCGATGCTTCGAATGACGAATTCTTTTTACAATTGACAGTGTCTAGATAATTTTTTAAACGTATTTTTCTTGGTCCTAACGGAACGTAAAATATGTACGCCCCCCCTGTAACCTAAATAATTTGTCTACGCGAGAAAAATCGTAACAAAAAATCTGGACGAAAGGGTGGGTACAGCATCGACGCTAATATGCACCCCCGTGCGTTTCACAGTTTCACCCTTTAATTACACGGACCAATATGGATCAATCGATGTTCAAAGCCGAGCGCGAAGGAATCCCAAGCAAAAGAAACGCCGCGTCCAGCCGGCAAAGTTAATAGACGCAGGACCGGGGCAAAAGGGAGACTTTCGTCTAGACGCAACAAAAGCCGCCGACATTTTTAATGCGACACGAAGCAGGAGAGTACTTAGTACACGTAGCCCTCTCGGAGGTACACTCCGTCCCTCCTCCTCCTCCACCCAATGTACTATCCGGACTCTGTCCACCCTCTAGATATTACCCTTTGGAATAGCAGCAAAAATTATGGACAGCCGATAGGCCAGCAGCCGCTGCAGGGGTGCGTCTCATCCATTTAGGTCCATCACACATGACTGGATGGGGTGAGACTTACCCCGCAGAGGTTCTCACGTAGATTACAACCTCCTCGCTGCACCACCCCCTGGGACAGAGTGTCGAGAAAGAACGGAACCGGATGCGAATTTTACTCTTCCTTCGGAGCGAAACATCCCTTAACCAGTTAACTGCGTTCGACGTGTATACGCGTTAATCCAAATCTCGATTGCGGTGCGATAACAATAAGCTTATCAAGAATTAATTGTTCATTTTTTATCAAATCAAAATTTAATCCTTCCTCGTTTTCCGTAAAATTAATAATAGAACCGTTTGCCCCGCGTTCGACGCGTATACTCGTCATTGCTGGGTTTTAATTCCGCACTCGATGGAGAATTGTTAACCCTGATCCTCATTTCACGAACTGAATCTTACCCTCGATGTCAAATTGACGCAGTGATAAAAAAAATCGATAAATACCAATGTAAACAGTTATGTTTCGATGGTTTCGCATTAAAAAAATAAAGTTTCGGGCAAATTTACCTACAAGTAACAGAACAGTGTAACTTATTTCGGGAAAACTGTGAGGATTAAAACTAAATTCCGCAATTTATAGGTTAACTTGGAAAGGGGTAATTTTGACCTATATTGTGCTTTCATCCCTTTCCGGTGATTCATTCCGCGAGGAATCGGCTGTGTTTCAGACGAAGGCAACTTTGTGAAAGACCGTCGGTAAAATAATTTGTAGAATTATCATGGGGCTGTGATTTTTCTTGAGGGTCAATTGAGATTGTATACGAGGTAAAGAGATCCGATTTGTCCTATTTCTCGGTCGGAAGCGTGCCTTATCCAAACCACGCACAGACCAATCCGAAGGACTGTGCGAAACACTGCCAAGGATGAAAAGCGGAGGGAATGTAGGCGGTCTGTAGGTAGTCTGTCCCTTCGAGGGTACATTTATCGATTATTACCGATCCAGTGGTCCCCTTTTCGTTCGATACGACACGTCTTACAACTCGACGAGTCTAGGTATGCAACACGCAAAATTTACGACTGCAAACATCGGTAACAATGTACAAGGAAAAGATTCCACGACGCCCGGAACTTTACAACTCTCATTATCGATCTGTTCTACCTGTGAATTATTACACGGTAACCCCTTTGTCATTGCATATAAACCGACCGATCACACCGCCGCGCCGTGAGATCATAAATAATAACATTATTTATGAAACCTAGAACTTTAGAACCCCGGTGATTTACGAGAGAAATACTACAATCAAATAACATTTACAATTTACAAATTACTGTGCGCATGATGGAAGAGACCGACGGGCCGAGGTTCGCTCGTTTATAAAAAATCAACAAAAATCCTGTTTATCTGTTAAATTAACGCCCTGACTATCTACAAATCAGGCTGAATCATTAACGACACGATGGACGATTTCGGGGTCTGTTTGCACCAGTGGCCCGCAATCTCTGTCAAGAATTTTCTGAATGAAAAACCGTATTGTGGTAAATGACAGTATGACATTGCTAATAGCCCGCACAAAAAATAAACGAGCATATTAATAAGTGAACGAGCGCAAAGAATGCATTTCAGAGTAACAAGTCGAAGGATCAAACCGTGTACCGCGTTGCGTAGCAAAGAAAAATTTGAAAAACCAGCGAACAGCAGGGTCGGCCATTGATTCCGTTTAGCAACAAATTCCGCGAATACATTAACCGGCCGGCGAGCAGGGAGCACGCGAACGAGAACGTTGTAGAAAAGCGTGGGTGGGCGAGCCGCGGTACTGAGAGCGGGGGTTGGAGAAAGAGAGAAAAAACAAATCTTTTTCCATTAACATCATTTGCCGTGCGCGAAGCACGCGGCTAGCCGCGCGTGCAACGCAGCCGGGTCTTTTGCGTGTGTCTGTACACAGTCTGTGTACGCGTGTGTATGTGCATCGACTCATACTTGTTCGCTGCACTCTCACCCTTCGTGCAGAGCCGTATTACGGTCGTCGGGGGTAAACCACCCTGGCCTCTAGGAGCCGAGAGCGGGAGCCCGCAGGGGTACGCCACGACAACCCCCGTAGCAACCCCTCAAAATCAACCGAACTCCCCGCGTGCTCCTTTCGGCTATCCTCTCTCTCTACCCCCCTACAACCCCCTTTCGTCGTTCAACCCCCTGCTACATCCCCGAGAGAGAGAGAGAGAGAGAGAGAGAGAGAGAGAGAAAGAGGGAGAGAGAAGCAGCCCTTTCTGAAACTCCTGATCCGTTCTGTAGACGTTAATACCGCGAGAGGTATCCGTCCGTGGCCTATTCTCGCGCCGAAACCTACTCCAACCACGCCACCCTCGAACCCACCCCTTTAACCTCCCTTCTTGCGGGCTAATACAAGCCCCGCGATCCGAGAACCGATCAATATGGATCCCAACCTCGACGGATCTTTCAGAACTGCCAGACCCGGATTCTCGCGGGGGATGCGTTCTACGCGTTGAGATAGGTAATGGAGCTTTGTAACCCCCGGCGGTTTTACCGGCTATCTCTGAACCGAGTTTTTTAGTCTGGGGTCTTCCGCGGGGGTAAGTTTTTCGAGGGAAAGGGATGAGGTGGGTTTATGATGGGTAGAAGATGGGGAAATTGTTCTGGCTCGCGAGAAAGATACTTACGAGATGTTTCTACTGATCCGAGGAAACTCGAAAGTCACAGTTACACAGTTACAGTGCTGACTTAAATGCTGAATTAAATAAAATAATTGTAATATCATTTTGGCGAGCCATATGGATCGCCACAGATTGACCTATTTATAAGCGAAGCATGTTGGGATAATGGAGACTTCGGGCATCGAAGGCCCGGATAATCGATACTGGTAAGATCGATCAATTAAGGAGAAACAATTGGGTAGTCAGCCTGACCTGTTTCTTAGGAAAACGCTACAGATGTTTGCGTGAAAAATGTTTTACAATAAGAAGGATGTTCTTTACAAACGTAGATTGAAATCCTTACGTAACTAGAAGAGCGAAACTTCCTCCTCGTTTGAAAACCATTCTCTCAGCTCCAAAGGGACGAGAAAGTCAAAAATCGATGAGCCCACTCCCGAAGAGCATCCTCGAGCTTCACTTCGGAGGATCCCAGCGAGCGTTCCGTTCAAACAACGGCTCTGGTCCTGTGCCGTCTGCGAAATGAAGTCCCCAAGGAAGGGTACAAAGGGTTGAAGGGTATACCAGTGGCGCGAAAATGTCTGATAAAATTCGGAAAGGAGGCAATATAGGTGTTCCAATATCCTCTCTCGGCCGTCCCTTCCGTAAGAAGAGTGTAATCCGGCGACAGGTTCGGGGCCATCGGCAAAAGGGATTGCAAATACGGTGGCGGTGACAGAGAGCGCCCTTTGCATTCGGGATGCACCGGCAAGTTAAGACTGAAGTTTGAAACACAATCAAGAGGAAGAGAGAGGAAGATAGAGAGATGTAGAGAGAGAGAGAGAGAGAGAGAGAGGATGGGGAGGAGAGGGCCCTATAAAGGGCACCAAGCAACGGGGCCAGCAATAATGCATGCGGCGTGCATTCTACCCTCTGTATAGATGGGGTTCTTTGTGCTAAGGGCTCGGAGCCAGAGGCTCGGGCGGTTGGATATACGTGGGGAGAGCTAACACCATTATCTAATACTCCTGGGTGCCCATATGTGGTGCTCCAGCTACGAGCCACACCGTGCCATTCTCGAAAACCTCCGGAGCCACGGTCATCCCTGCGATCGCCACCCCAATTCTCGAATCTCTACCACCCCTTGAATTTCTTTTTATTATTCTCCACCGGCGTGCGTCTTTTCCTCCCCTCTCAATCCTGGCTATTTACCTTCGTACCAACCCTAATTACGGATAACAAGAGGCAAAGCGGATTCTTTGTCGGACGACCTACAATTCAATCGAGACAGACGAGACGAGACGAGACGAGACGAGACGAGACGACGCGCAACGCAACATGGACCAGCATGGTCGATAGCGATCCGATTCCCGAAGAGAAAAGGTTGCGCGACGCGTTTCCGACGGACGTTGACGGACCGGATACACGCGAACAGATTGAGAGGAAGCACTTTGATGTCGGATACTTTTGTTGATCCCGTTGGGAGAGGAGCACGCGGGAATAGTGTTTTATTGAAAATTTACGCGCGGTGGAAGGCGGAAAATTCGTAGGGATGCACGCCGCAGCAGCGCATCGGCTCGCAGCGCCGATCGGAGATGCGATTGATGGCTGGATGAATGAGAGATGAACTGCTTTTGTGTTTAGCTGGTTCCGCGGATCTTTTCTTTTGTTCCGCAGGGTTTCGCTCGTCGTGACCATTAAATGATACCGGTCGAGCGGCGGCCGCTTTGATGGACTCCGCTGATACTGCTATCGTTCTTGTTGCTGAACAAATTCATTTTTCTCCTGTACCCTCTTAGAAATTGGTCTAGGACAAAACGTTTCATCTATCGTTGTTTTACGCGACACGTCCGCTGCGTATCGTCCTTGTTAATTAACGAAATTAATTAGATCGAGCGAACCGTGCTTATTTCAATAAAAGATCGAAACCGAACAATTTCCGCGAAGGACTATTTTTACGCGCTTTTCCATATATGTACGTAGCGCGCGACTTCTGCTCTCACGAAATGGGACGATGAACAATGGGGAAAACGGTAATCCCGTTTACCGGGACCGCGTGCCCGCTAACGAGCGACGCAGTTAACGGGCTGTTTATAATTTCCAATTTCTCCCGGTGCGCTGCACGCTGGAACGTGTAATTGCCGTGCAGACAACACCGGGATCGCCGAAAAAGCTCGTCTTCCATTTTTCTCGTTACGGATATCCGTGGCCTGCCAATTACCGTCCCAGCGCCACCAATAAATCGTATTATATGCCCCCGAAAATCCGGGCATCTTTGTTTTTGCTAAATTAATTCCATTTAAACGAGCCCCGCTATTGTCTGCAGGGGTGGACGCTCACCGAAAGCTTCTGGAAAGCTTTGAAAAGTTGGAGAATCTCTGGGAACCTTGGAGAGCTAGCCACGACCGCGGAAGTGCGTTCTTTCCAGGTGAAACAGCGCGAACGCGTTCCGCTCTCTGCAATCGACATGGACACCAGAAAAATTAATCCGGCTACAACGGACGGTAAATATTTGAACATTCTCGACGGGTTACCTTCATTAGGGGCCCGCCATTGTTCGGGCCGGCTATCCGAAGCACGACCCGAATGATAGGATTACCGCGGCCGTTGCAATTCAATCAATAGGATTCTCGCGTTAATTTAATTTTTTTCGCGCGCAATAACACAATTAACCGAGGCTGCGGGAGTTTAGCAGACCCGTAAGGAAATCCATCTTGCTCTTTCGAATCTTTTATTGCCGACTACGGTCTGAAAATTTGTTTAAGGATCAACGAAGCGCACACCAGACTCGGATTTTTTGGATGGACCGCCATTGTTTTATCTTCCTTTACCGCGGTTTTTTTGCAGTTTTCGAGAAGCTTCTCACCTGTATTTGCTTTTCGTATTTATCAAATAATTGGGAAATATTGCAGGTCGGAAAAAAATTCGGTTTTCAAATTAGAATAGTTCCGAGTGTAAAGGGTTAACTCGAAAACTAAACATTTCTTTCGACCAAGAATATTCTCTTTGTTTAAAATCTTCTGATTTTCTACCAAATCGATGTACTGTTCTCTATGCTATTTCTGTGAACAACACCTCTTGTGTTTGTTGTTCGAGGTTCCCGTGACTAGGTGGTAGAAGAACGATCGCGCGTCGATAGTTTTTAAACTGCGTGCGGTACCAGGAATTTACCATTCGTATCACATTCGTTCTTCGATCTTTTCGATTCAAATTTTGAATCCGTTGAAAAATTCCCACTCCTTGTTCCTCTTTCTCAACCGATGAACCGAAGCAGTATAAACAGGTAATCGTTAATAGACTGCGGAATTTATTCGATTAAAGCAGTGGACGTATTAAAAATATTTAAGAGCATTTCAGGATAATTATAAAAGGAGACATTAGGATAATTATAAGAAGAATACAATTTTTATTTGGCTCCCGTGTCCTGAAATCAATGCGAACATTTTTTATTTTGCACGAAGATCCGCAATCTATTGTAGTAACAACTAAAATAGATTTCGATGAAATTTTATCGCAGTGGCCGGGAATACTGACCAAAAGACCGACTTATTCCGGTTTGTGGGATACTCGGACCCGTTTGTGAAACTTTACGATTTCCCTGAAATTTCCACGCCGCTGCGGAACAAATAGGGGCAAATGGTTTAAATGGGGCAACAGGGCTGGGGAAGACTCTGTTTCGAGGTGATTCGAGATCATTTGTCACGCCTAGCCAGTCATATCGGGTGCACGAAAAGCCCTCGAAAGAATTGCGGCACCGTGGTAAATTGCAGAGTACAGCAACGTTTGGCCACGCGTATCTAATGCTGTAGACCGGCCGCCGACCAGAATTTGGGTTTCGGGTACCTGAACCACACCGGCCGGCACGTTTTGCGGACGAGGAAGATGTCAGAGAATCGGATTAAGGGATTTCCTGTTTTCGAATCGGCCATAGAAAACGGCTTTTTTTCATTCCCTTTCGAGATTTCTACGCTATTATTTACCTTTGTGCAGTCATCATCCGGGAAAGCGTGCTGCGCACCCGGTAGACAAATATTTAAAAACGATCAAAACAACCGAGAAATCTGACTGCGCATTTGATATATTTACGTAGTCTCATTTAATATATTTAGTATTTTATATAGTTTCGTTTAAAATTTAGAATTTATTCTTACAATTCTTGCTATTTTCATTACCAATGCTTTGACATAGGACATCGGTTAAATTGCAGTATTTTTTTCAGCCTTTCGAATTTGTTTTCATAATTTTTTTTCTGGTAAATACGTGAATCCTGTACTAGAAAGCTCGATCGATGCATAATCATAACAACTAATATGATATTAATATCATAATAACTTACTTAGATTTACAAAGTACATGTTTGAAACTCTCGTTACAGGCAAAGTTAAGAAATTTTAAAATCGTGACTTAAGCCGTTGGATCGAATTTTGCAAAAGTTATGCGAATACCAAAACACCGGTTCGTCGAGAACGGATTTCTGGACTCGGAGGATGCAGAGGACGCGCGCGATCGTGGAACGTGAATGCAACCATAATTCGAAGAGTGGCCAGCCCGGAGTCCAGCCGACAATGCGGCCAATAAACGTCGTCGGCGTTATTCGTCGTCGTCGAAGTCCTTGGCCAGGGACTTTGACAGCTCGGTTGCGTGGTGGGCTCGTGCCCGGTAATATTGGTCCTCCGTTGTGCATCCTCCCGCTGCATCTCCGTGTAAATTATCTGTCTCGTTTGGTCTCGGCACGGGCTGCGTGGGCAAAGCACGAGCAGGAGCAGGAGCAGGAGCAGGAGCACGAGCAGGAGCAGGAGCAGGAGCGTAGCGGGGCGGGCATGGGAACATTCTCGGCGCGGGGGGTCGTGGCATGCGGCAGCAGGCCACGCGCCATATAATTTCCCAAAGAGGCAAAATAAAGAGGTGCGCCTGCGCCGTAAAAGTTTACGGGAGCTTTCTAACGCGACGGACAAACTCTGGGCGCACGACTCGTCATAAATTTGCTGGCAGTCACCGCCTCGGAGCATGCCTCTCCTAACCGAGAAAACAGAGAGAAAGAAAGAGAGACTATCCAACCAGTACCACTTTCCAGAATGAGAGAAAGAACCAGCTCGTAAAGTTTCCCCGAAAATTTCACGAGAGGTACGCACCACTCGACTTTGCCGTACTCTCCTCGGTCTCTGGTTTCTCCTTTACGATCTTTTCTGGGGGGGAAAGTTCTCTCTTCTCAGGACCGTACAGTGAACAGTTGTATAACACTGGAACGCTCAGAGTTGTCGCTCTCTCGTAACCAACCCCAGCACCTCCTTCTTCTTCTTGTTTTCTGTCGTCTTTGCTCGGGAGTGGTGCGAAACGTTGGAGGTCGGCGCGCGAATGCTAGACAAGGCATAAATATTCGCGTCAATCTCGACGACAATGCTCCGAAAGGGAGACCCACTGACCTAAAACCGTCCTTGCCTCCCAAAGATAGACCCAAACACGCTTTCTTCCTTTTTTTGTTCCACCGCGCCGCACCGTAGATCCGACATCCCCGCTACTTTTTTCCGTCGTAAACGCAAACAGGAGCGATTACGTCTCCGTTCTTTCTCTCTCTGTCTTCTTTCTTGAGAAAGTGTCGCGGGGCTGGTTTATGGGGGATGGAAAGGGTGAGTCAGGGTGGGGAGGATCAGCGCGTGCTTGTTAGACAGCTGTACCACCGGGTCATTAAACAGTTCTCCTTTTTCTAAGGTTTTATTTATTCTGGGGGAGATACGCATTGTTCTGCGGGCTCTCTCGGCTTGGGGAAGACTGTAAGTAATTCTGGGGTCGCTTAGGATGCTGGACCGATTTAACGATGCTTCGATAGAGAATGATTTTCCTTGTTTCAGGATCGTCGAAGTTCATAATTAATTTAGCGATATACAGGAAAAAATTCTCAGTGTGAAAGCATCGTGCAATAAATAAGAAAAAATTGCGCGATCCGTCAGAAGACTTCCAAAAAGAAGAGAAAAATGGTCCACTCGCTAAGGAGATATTAATTTTACAAAAAGGACACTTTCTCTCGGAAAGTCCTCGATGAAAGAATGTCCCACCCACTTTCCCGAAATTCACCATCGGTTTCCTGAACCAGAACGACGAGCATTCGGTCAGATCTACGGCGTATCCCGTGGGACTCCGCACTTTACGCATCGCCCGTTGAATGTCCCGGAAGAGACGTTCTCTCTGCCGTTTCAGTTTCGCTCGCACCAGGATGCTGTCCATTATAAGCGGCGACGTTTATTGTCCTCCAGGACACCGTATAAGGTTACGAATGATATTTTCGCCTCAATTCACGACGCGTCCGAGGATCGAAGACGTCTCAATTACCCGATCCTACCTGCTCTTAGACCTGTCGACCCACCCACGCTACGTGGGAGAATGCTCCTGCGAACGGTGGCTGCGCTGTTTGCTCCCCTAACCGAGAATTAGGAATCTTTTGCGTTGAATCGGTCTTCTACGACGTCCTGGGGTCGCTGAAAAATTCGCCGAGCTTTGTTGCCAGTCGCTTACCCTTTTCCTGGGTCGACTACGGTATTGCTGATGATTTAACTGCTTTTGCTGATAACACTGTCCAACACCAAATTTGTTTCGCTATAACTGTGGTGTACCTTATAGAGTTTTTTGCGCTGATTCCGAATCTGACCTTAATTTTTCTCCTACGCGTACAGTTTTTGAGAAACATGGCCATGAAAAAAA